>JXOV01003637.1:421-19790 GCA_001014945.1 Clogmia albipunctata
ATTTTTGTTAAATTTATTTTTAAACAAATATTAATCACAGAATGTGTTTAGTGAAAACGAGTAATGGAATTCGAAAGAATTTCTTGGCACATTACATAGATATAAAAGATAAATCTGCTTAAGGTCAGTAAATTATATTAATAGCCTTATATTGGTTTAAATAGAAATTCATTTTCCATAAATTAAAGCAAACAAATGTTCCATGCAACAATAAAATACGCATTTGCCTAATGACCAAAAAGTTAAGAGGAAAAACACTATATTAGTTTGAATTACAACCGTTAACGGTAACTTTACAATTTAAGATTTCACTTGAAACATGTTAATTTTAAAATTTTCCTTGTCAATAATGAAATTTAATGTGAAATTGTAAACATTTCAATACTCATAAGTGGAGTGCAAAAAAAGTTATGTGCTGCTCGGGTGTAAAGTCCTGAGTTTTAATTCGGAAACGATGAAACACTCGCCTTTGGCTCGAATGTTCCACACGCCTTTCACTCGTTAAAAAATCCCTGTAGCGCAAATAACTATTTTAGGCGCGAATAATAATGATCTCCTACTGAATTTTCAATAACGTATTTACATCAAATCTCTTTTTAGATGCCAATGTCCTGCTGGAACGGTTGGTGATGATTGTAAGTACGAATGTCGCTGTCAGAATGACGGTATTTGTGACACGGCGACAGGTAATTGTGATTGTCCGAGTGGCTGGACAGGAGGTATATGTGCCAATAGGTGTTCTTCGGGTTTCTTTGGGAAGAACTGTACTCAGAGGTGTGATTGTCATAACGGGGCGAACTGTAATCATATCACTGGTGTTTGTGAGTGTGTGGCGGGCTTTACTGGTGAAAAGTGTCTCGATTACTGTCCCTCGAACCGCTTCGGCATCAACTGCAGCGAGGAGTGTCAGTGCAAAAATGATGCCACGTGCGATATTACAGACGGCAGTTGCAACTGTCTGGACGGCTGGACCGGACCAGATTGCTCCCAGCGAATGTGTCCAGACGATAAATATGGAGCAAATTGCACCAAGATTTGCGAATGCGATCCCCATAATACAGAAATGTAAGTATTCTAATATTCTAATAAATAATAAATAATAAACCAAAATATTGGAACTGAAATGAGTTAAATACGTTTAATACGTATTGCTTGTATTACTTATTTTTATGCTAAATTTTGTATAGCTTCAGTAATTCCATTTTATTTTGGAACAGTAGTTGGTAATTATATTGAATTTTTCTTTGTCGCTAGTTAAATTTATATGGAAGATGTTTTAAGACAATGATTTTAGCACTGATATTATTCTGGCTTACTAGATTCAATTTTGATATTCTGACTGTCAAAACCATAGGAAAATTCCGTACAATCTTTCTTCGTGCAAAACATCACTCATAATTTAAAAAACCTAAGATTGTCTTTTCGACATCGATTTGAGTTTCGAAATGCGTCACTTTTTTAATTTTTTTCGTTAGTGAAAAAAAGTCATAATGCGCCACCTTGTTCCCTAAACTGCACATTTGATTGTTCCAAACATGAAATGCGATCGTAATTACGTAAAATATTTTTGAAATTAGTTTTTTAACTCAGAACTAATGAAAAATTCACCTTGACACGTATTTCACACTCGTTTTCAAGTTAAAACAACTTTAACACCCTTACTTGATGCCTTTATCAACTACTCTACATCTATAATAATTTGTGTTGATTTTTATATAATTTTGTTTTAAGCTGCATAAAGCTTTTTATAAAATACGGTCAATAAGAACTTTTTGGTAACCAAAATGCAAAAAACAAATAATTTATGCAATTCCGTATCGAAAAGTAGCCTTTTCCTAACGCAAATTGGTTCTATTACGGATTACTTTACAGCACAGAGTGCGGTAATATTTTAAAGTTTGCACGGAAATTAGACACCAAATTAATAAAATTACATATTGTTGTCATAACCAAATTTATTATTTAAATGTTTTAATTTGAAAAGTTGGCTGTAAATTGTTGTTGCAATTTGAAAAAAAAAACGCTGTGAACGGTTTTATTATTATATCGGTAAATAATAATAAAACCGTTCACAGCGTATTGGTATTTTTTACAGAAATACACAAAATAGCGTTCAATACACATGTACTCATACACCTTTTTATTCTCGCTGCGTTCGCAAAAAAACAAGGTAGATTTCGTGCTGTAATAACCTCTATTTCACCACTTGTATCGAAATATACTATTATCCGGCAATTAGATGAAACTATTTTTTTGTATTTTTCCAAATGATTTAATTAAAATATTGATAAAATTTTCAGGTGTCATCCGTGGACTGGAAAGTGTGAATGCAAACCGGGTTGGAGTAGCAATAACTGTAACAGAAGATGTCCTATTTTGACTTACGGTCGAGACTGCCAGAGTATCTGTGACTGTCGGAACAATGCCCAGTGTTCTGCAGTGAACGGGACTTGTTACTGTGCTCCAGGGTACATTGGAGAGAACTGCGAGAGGCCCTGCAGAGACGGATTTTATGGCCAGGACTGCAGAGAGGAGTGTGATTGTGTTAATGGAGGGAAATGCAGCCCAGAGACTGGACAGTGTTTCTGCAAGCCGGGGTGGCGAGGACGGAACTGCGATCGACCCTGTGAAGTAAACACCTTTGGACAGGACTGCAGCAAAAAGTGCAACTGCCTGAACAATGGATCGTGTGATCCGGAGACAGGAAAATGTATTTGTTCAAGTGGTTTCAAGGGGGAGACGTGTGAATTGTCTTGTGAATCTGGGTTCTATGGTGCCAATTGTGAAAATGAGTGCTCATGTAACACTAACAATTCCCTTCGTTGTGATCCTGTCAATGGAAAGTGCATTTGTAAAGCGGTGTGGCAAGGTATGATTTAAATAATGGAGAACTTATTGGATTAATTTTAATTTGATTTTTTATATAAATAATCCAAATTAAATTGTGGATTTAAAATATTGTTTCGAATTATCTTATTAGAAAAAAATATAATAATATTGAACATCCAGTTCAATAGAAAATAATGATGTGATAGCAGTAGGGAAAGTAAAAGCAGAAAAAAATAAATAGCTTTAAACAGAAGTCGGTGATAATCCGTTTTTTTAAACGATATGGACAAAATGGCATACCGGTAAATTCAATGTTATTATTGGTATAATTTGCAAATAGGTTCGTTTAGGAACAGAAGTTCAAGAAGCGTGAACCCAATGCCAACAATTTACCAGCATTCTCCGGGTCTAGATCTTGAAAAAAGGTCTTTAGAGTATAAACGTGAACAGTTCATTATAATGAGAAGTATTTCGACTTTGATATTATTTACTATTTTTTTAACCTGAGAAATTCTTCACATATTAATGGTTTTAAATGAAAAGTTAGTAAAAATTGCAATTTAAAGAAGGTTCGCTAGAAAACCTGTTAAGACAATTTCAATTTGCATTTACATTAACTTTGAAAAGCAATATTTTTTAAACGAATACCAAATTCAATTTTTATATGGAGTTTATTAATTTAAAAATCAGACACTAGTTGTTGATTTTGGAAATATCCAGTAACTAACACATAAAAGGTAAATCGAAGAAGTTTTGGGGAACGTCCTGTGTTTTTTGTTTGACCCGTGTATCTTGGAAAATTTTATGATGTTACCCAGGACGGAAAACGACATAGTGAGCTTTTACTATACTATGTATTTTCTAAATATTGAAGTTATTGTTTTTTTTGTTGATTCGTTATTTTATATTAACAGAAACATAATTGTTTTAAATTAGCCATTTTTGAACTTTAAAAAAATTTTAAACAAATGAAAATACTAAAAAAAATTTTAATATAATTTTCATTAAGAAAAAGATTTTGATAATATATCCATTGTTATAATAGATCATATACAAGGGAATTAGTAGAACCATTACTTTTTAAAATCATATACATAAACTGATTAGTCGTACATTCCTAATACATATTCAACATTATTATAGTTTTGTTATAATTTATTTTTTTTCGTCTCTTGTTTTGAATATTTACTCGTATTACATTATTTTTACATTTTACTATATCTTTAATTATAATAATTCGAAAACACTTCTAATATAAATTTTAAATCTTTCCAATATTTCACGCCTTCAGAAGAAGAATCGAGCAGTAATAATTAATCTCTTTTTTGGTAAAGAATCAAGTTTTAAAATTATTTTATTATTTCAGGCTTAACTTGCGAATCACAATGTCCGATGGGATTTTACGGTCCGACCTGCGAGAATAAATGCAACTGCCTGAACAACTCGTCCTGTGACCAGGAGACGGGCGCTTGTCACTGTGCCCCTGGCTGGATGGGAGAGAATTGTGATGAGAAGTGCAACGACGGTTTTTATGGGATCAATTGTGAGAATAAGTGTCAAATAATGGCGAACGGTAATCAAACTTGTGATCACGTGAGTGGGAGACCGATTTGTCCCGCGGGATATCTCGGAAATACTTGTCAGCACCCGTGTCCGGTTGGAACTTATGGTCCAGATTGTGCGCAAAAGTGTCAGTGTAAGCATGGTGGGGAGTGCAATTATGTGAGTGGAGAGTGTAAATGTCCTCCGGGGTGGACAGGGTTGAACTGTAACGAAGCCTGTCCCGATGGAAATTACGGTCATAATTGTCAGCAGGAGTGTCGATGCCAAAACAGGGGATTGTGCAGAAAGAATGACGGTTATTGTGTTTGTCACCCAGGATGGATGGGGACTTATTGTGAAGACATTTGTCCAGAGGGATATTACGGTCTCAATTGCATTAACTCGTGCCAGTGCAAGAGCGACAAATTCCTCTGTCACATCGTCGAAGGATGCATTTGCCGGCAAGGTTACAAGGGCGAGAACTGCGATGAGTTGATGATCTTGTCCCAGATCGATGATCAGCCTCAACACGGTAAGTTTCAATGGCGATTACTTGATAGACATAAAATGTCAGGCTCAGCCAATGAGCTTGTTAATCTTGAAAGTGCATAGATTGACCACGTTTTGATTTATCTGGACAGCATTTTTATTAGTCGTTTATGACGTTCTCAGTCATAATCAAATTAATGGCCTCTGTAATTGAATGTGGTAATGATTTTTATGGCAGCCACTTTGTCGATTGTTGTCCAGTTATTATGTTTCATGGTTGTCTTTATCCGATGATCTTCATTCTGTAATGTAATCTTTAATGTGAATTTAATAGTGGAGGTTTTCCTACAAGAATGATTTGTCAGTTATTAGTAATTAGTGTTCAGATGATATTATCTCATAATTTAGAATTTACTTGTTTGTTGATAATTCATTGTATAACATTAATGGATTTTATTCAAAGTTAAGCATGTTTAAATGTTAAGAAATTTTCTGCACAGATTTTTGTTGAAATACAAGCCATATAACTTGCACCCAAAATTTTATATAAAAAATTGTAAAGCCGTTCACAGGAGTATTGTCCATGGCATTTGAGACAAAATTTTATAGATAAATAGATGTAATTTTCAATGCTTAATCTTATGTATTAAACCAATAATAGCTTAAATTCCAAACAATCTCTAAATTAGAGGTGTGTTTTTAATTATATATGTAATCACAAACAAAGCAGACATTTCTTTTTAAAAAAATTATAAAAATTAGGAGTGGCTCACACTCAACATTTAAAGGTATAAAAAATAATACCCTAAATATTTATCGACCCATATATACAAAGAATTTTATTATATGACAAATACATATCTACAAATCTTACATTACAAAAAAAAGATTTAATCTAAGAATCTATTTTGAATTTGTCGTAAAAATATTATCAATCATTTACATATAAAACATTCGTTTCTACATTATGATCTATTATTATATCGACGACCCGGGAGAACAACGACGCAAGTGACAAAATTTGTTAAATGCTACTTTGTACGTAGAACCAACCAGAAACATATCCTTCACACATTTGAGCAAGGACGTAACTGTAGCTCTACTCAGGATTGCCACAGGAGGTGAAATTATCAGTTTCAAAAGAGAATACCTTCTTGCATTCATACTCGATGATGTCGATATCACAAGAACACTGCCGCCCAAATTTCATTAAAATCGTACTACTAAACATTGTCTACTAAATAGGTCTCTGGAGCACATTTTCCGATAACTAATACTTTATCAATAAATACAACATACTGAAAAAAACTTCATATCGATTAAATAACGTCTATAACATTTTTGGTTTTTTTTTTAACTGCTCTTCGTTTTCTTGCTATCCTGTTAAATTCTCATTTTTGCACTTGCGTCGTTATTCTTCGGGACAATCAATACTACTTTTTAAATTAAAACAATTGTTATTTTAAATTATTTTAAAAATTATTTTGAAATTGTTATTATGAATCATTTAAAAACGGTTTTTAAATTAATTATTTTGTAAATATTTTTATAAAACTAACTTGAAATCTACCATTTCATTTCAGCTCAAAGTGGATCCGGATATGTTTGGCTAATAGTTTTATTGGTTATTGCTTGTGTGTCGGCTGTGGGAGCTGTTTTATTGTACTACAAGAGACGGGTTGCCAATTTGAAGACAGAAATTCTGGCGGTGCAATATTCTGCGGATCCAAACGCCTTTCCCGATCGACATCACTTTGATAACCCAGTTTATGCGTTCCAGTCTCCGACAGACAACACCACAACTCTGCTGAACAACTTTGAAAAGCCTTCCAATTTCCAGAATCAATTCATCGCTTCGGGCAGCAACGGGGTACTGCCAGGCCGAGCGGGAGTGTATGCGATGAACATTAACTCTGATTTGTCTCAGAAGAACTTAAACGCCGATCTTACAAACCCAATGCTTTACAATGGTTCTGTAGATAGTATGGAATCAGCGTCAGTGGTCGATCATGTTTATGATGAAATCGGTTACAAGGATGAAAAAGGAGATTTTGGTGAGTTTTTTAAATTTTCATAAAAAAAATTTATAGTCAGATTTTTTTTAAAAAAAATATTTTGAATTTGTTTTGATTTTCAAATATAATAGATTTATTTTATACTTCTAATTATGTAAATTAATAAAGTTATTTTATACATACAACAGTTTTTAATGAGGAAACAATTGTAAAAACCGTTTTGAAACATTCATTTCATTCATAAGGAAACACTTCACACACTTGAAGTACAATAGTTATTTGGGCTACAAGGGTGTAAAATCAGCTGTTTTTAAGCGAGATAATAAGTGAGAAATGCAAGCAAATTTTTCCATCATTTCTGAGTTAAAAAAGAAATTGTTGCAGTTAGCATTTTGATATTGATTTGAGATTCATAATGCGTCACTTTTTCGCATTACACAATTAAAACAATAAAAATAATTGCTATGAAAAAGAGATAATGAAAATTTTTATTTCACTAGTGAAAGAAAGGTAGTCATAAATCTACAAATTAATTTGTTTCAAAGTCAAAATTTCGGTGCTATTTGGAGGAAAAACTGAACAATTTTAAATCCATGCCGTTATAATGGTCAATTAACCGTTCAAATAGAGAATTGAAACGATCAAATTTATTTAAATTAGTTTTACGTGAATTTAGGAAAGTCCAAAAAAAAAAGTATATCCTGCTCGGGTGTAAAATTCATTTTTCAACTTTGAAACGATGAAAAACTCGTCCAATGGCTGGGATTTCACACTCATTTCCTCGTTAAAAACCGGCTTATATTACACCCTTGTATCACAAATAACTATTTACTATCCTAGCAGAATATATACTCCAATCATCTTCAAACTATACGAAAAGAATATTTTAAAATTAAAAACGGTCGCATTACACGGCCTGGTTTAACAAATTTTGCGTTTAATACGCTGGGCACACCGAACTTTATTGCTTGGGAACAATCCGCCCCCTTTTTAAAAATCCAATTTCCCAATTAACTGTTATGATTAGATAATGAAATTGCATGTCTATGGAATCTTTGTTTTACTGGTCATTTTATGCCATTTCCAAACTTAAAATAGCGCAATTATTAAAGGCGCAATGACGATTTGAAATTCGAGTGGGAATCAGCATGTACCGTTATTTTTTAAGATTTTTGGAGATAAAAAATAAGGGGTCCAATAAGAACCCGAGAAATGCAATAACCAAAATTCCCCTTCGTTCTCAGTAACCCTGCGACGCACCTTTGTGCCATCGTATTATTATTGGATTTTGACAGATAGAAATGTCACAAACCAATTTCCAAAAGAAATTGATTTATTTGGTTGCTACACTTTTTAAGTTTGGAAATGGCATAAAATGGCCAGTAAAACAAAGATTCCATAGACATGCAATTTCATTATCTAATCATAACAGTTAATTGGGAAATTGGATTTTTAAAAAGGGGGCGGATCGTTCCTAAGCAATAAAGTTCGGTGTGCCCAGCGTATAAGTTACAAAAATTGAACTAAAATTTTGAAAATAACACAAATTTGTTCGTCGATTTTTTTTTATAAAAAAAGCCAAATTTTCTAATGTGAAGAAAACGAAACTTTAATCAATGTAAAATTTTATTTTTATATTTATTATTAATTTTATTGTTTATACAATTACATTTAAAAAAATTTTGTTTATGTAATAGCTATTTTTTTCATTACTTTCATTTATCTTTTACAGAAAAAGAGTACGACCATTTGGATTACACTCGGCCGGGAAATTCGTTTAAGCCGCATTATCATCGCATGACCAACAGTCTGAAGAAGGATACGAATATCAACAACGTGAACATTAACAATCCAACGAACGCCAGCAACAAGGACGTTGACAAGAATATCACAGTAGCACAAGATGACAGCTCGAATAGCAGTACGAACATTAACAGCAAAGCGGCCCCGGCTCCTATTGCAACGGGAGAGTCGGTCAGTGATGATGACAATAAACTAGAAGATGAGGTTGATATTTAAGAGGATATTTTCAAATTTTAAAGTTATATTTAAAGAGAGTGTGTTATTTTTCTATACTGAAGTTTTCTCCTCAATAAATATTGCAATAATTATACAGATAATCTAATTGTGTTATCATCTGTTTTCTCTCTCTTGATAATCTTGATTAGAACTTCGTTACAATCTCACATTGTTGACATTTTTTAAAATTAAATGGAAAAATACTCTGTAGTCACAGTTTTATGTTTTGTTTTGCATTTCTCCAAGAAATAATTGATTAATTTGCATTTCTATTAATTATAGTGATAATGTTGTTGACATTGATTTTAAAACAAATAAGAAAAGATTTCATATTCATTTATATAGTTAGCGATTTTTTTGTAGTTAAATCAATTAGTACATACTTAATTTTTATGCTATTATCATATCGTATGGAGTTAACAAAGGTATTACAAAGATAAATCAAGATTTTGTAACCATTCCACAGCATCAGCGTTGAAACGATGAATGGAAGAGCCTCCATTCCGCCGGAAAAACTTCTTGATGTGCAATGGTCTGAGATGTGAAACATATATTGTTCAGGGTGACCTCAGCTACAAGAAGGGGTCATTGGTAAAACCCCACTTGTGCATGTCATGTCCTAAACCCATTGATCTTTTACCAAGTTTCTCTGGGAAAACTCGGAACTAGGCAAACCAACAAATGTAACATCAGAGGAATCAAGACCAGCAAGAAAAATTAAGAAAATTTTTAAATATAAGACCAGTTTCCTTAGGATACACTTTAAAAGTACTTGTTTATCTCAAAGGACAGATTTCCATTTGTATATAACAATAACATTGCGAAATAATTTCCCTAGCGAATTATATAAGCAATAGCGCAAAAATATAAATAAAATGTATGGATTGACTGGATCCGTTTACAACTGGTCTAGGTGCTATTAATTGACTGAAAACAAATCGTCATGAGAAGTTTAACACCCGTTGGTTGAGATTGAGACTACCCCCAGTTCCGTATTGGAATATAGTGGGAAGTTATTATTATCTTAAGTAAAGTTTAACTCTTTTCTACATCTCTCCGCGAATTCATGCGACATTTGGGTGAAGGCTAGATTCTCATCGTAAAAAATAAAGAGTTTTAAACAATTAAATTAATCATGTTAATAACTTCATAGCACACATTCTTTAATAAGACTTATAGTGTCCAACTGCTTGTTATGATCAATTAACAGCGAAGATTGGCTACCAAAGTCAAATATAATGATTCGCTTTTTGGTGGCCAATGCATGTACTATTTTTTCAGTGCGAAAAAAGTTTCCCCATTTGTGTATATCAACAACATTGCAAAATAATATTCATAGCGAATTATAAAATAAGTAATGGCGCAAACAAATAAATAAAATGGGCGGATTGACTGGATCCGTTTAAAACCGGTCTAGGTGCTATTGATTGACTACTAATACACTGAAATTGAATAGTCATGGAAAGTCTAACACCCGATGGTTGAGGTTGAGACTACCCCCAGTTCCATACCGGAGTGTTGTGGGAAATATAATTATTATTATTTTGTATGTACTATAAAAAGTAGATTGTTTATTTTCTACAAAATGTTTTGTATGATTCCTGTATTTATACCCTCTTGGTTTTTTTCAAAATATTATTACTGATTTATGATTGAGTTTCCGAAACATTTTTCGCTATTCTTTAGAAGAACTTATGCATTGTTAAAAAAAAAATTCATGTTGATAGTTTGGAACACGAATATTTCAGATTTCTACAAAATGCAGCAAATAAAGAGTATTATACAATAAATTCAGCTTAATAGCACCACGGATAATCCGGAAGATCTGCTAATATAAACAAAATGCGTAGGAATTGGTTGGCAGCTTATAAACATATTGGAAATCAATCGCTTAATTTGAAAAACGTATCGGATTATTCGTACACCTGCAGGGCTGGATTTAGACTAGGGGCAGTCGGGGCTAGGGCCCATAGAGGCGGCATTTTCTTCACTGCCCCAGGGCGCCATATTTCTAAATCCGGCTCTGTACACCTGTTACCAAGATCACTACTACAAAAATGTTGCGGGAACGAGTGACAGCTCCTCTTTTTTTTACTTTTATTCGCAACAGTTTTGAAGATGTCAAAAGTCGAGAGCCACGTATGTATGGTATATAATACACTGAAGAGAACGGAAATGAGTCTTCTCTTTGCTTGTTAGCCGATAAGACGAAACTGCATTTGATTAAACAATTATTATTATAATTCACTTGGATAATACAAAACAGTCATCCCGCCCCCAGAGTGTCTCTAATAAGCGGCTTCTTCCATATATCTTAACTTGTCATTTTAAAGAGAAATAAATTCCTTTCATTGTATATATTTTATTGGACCACTATTTCAGATTCCGAAAGTATCGACAGTTATTAAATGGAATAATTCAATAATGTCCTATAGAATTGATTCATGTTCTTAGGTTCATTTTATTAGCAGAAAATGTACATATACGTAGATCCATATGGTGAACAGCTAGAATAATCTTTTCTTAGTTCTCAATTGAAATGTATTAACTTGCCAATTAATTCATCGATCGCATGAAACTTCTCTGAATAGGCAAGCCATACTTTTCTAAGCAAAGAGCATGACGCCAACCCCATCTGCAAGTGTCGTCACTGTTGAGAATCCTCAAAACGCAATAGTTAACCGTATCTTCCGAGACTGTGGCATCGTTCGTTCCTTGTCTCAACTGTTTTAGAGTTCGATTAGGAGATAATCCGTTCCTATCGTCGAATAGTCCCATTTTCATTAGAACACACGTAACAAAGCACTGCTCTTGTCTGTCACTTGGGTATTTGTCGGGATGTAACTTCCATTGACTGTAAATCTCCACAGATTCTGATGTAAAATTCAGCTCCTTCCCACAAATACGACCGTATCTGATTACATCTTTCTCTGTTTTAACGTGCCATCGAGCTGATGCCTGGATTTAATGATAGTTATTAATCTTCAAGTAATAACAATTTAAAAAAGAACTTACATTATAAACGAAAAAAATTAAAAGAAAAGCAAACAATAACTTCATTATGCCTTCGGTAATAAAAAAAATACGGGAAATGATTGTTTTATGTCGGAGCAAAATCTTTAACAAGACTAAATTGAATCGCAAAATATTGTTTGTATGCTCTCGGTTTATTCCATTATTAAAGTTGATTTGATATAAGTTCTTCTACAGGGTGATTGATAGTAGAAACAACTGTATTCAAGCTTCCAATTATTTAGCATTTGATAAGGCTGTATCAAACCTTGAAACCAGCAATGGAAATTTATTTTCGTTTTTCATTTCTCTTTCATTTTCAATAATAAATTAATTAACAAAAATATCTCTGAACCAAACTATAAACTAATTACAATCGTCAATTGTAATTGTTCGATGAACAGATTTTCAAACTTGTACTGAGACGCATTATTATTGAGCAATAACCATATTTTCAGCTAGTATTTATTATGTAATTATCAAATAAATGGTCAGTTTAGTAGTGATATACGGCCTGTTGATACACAGGCCCTAGGCAGATTTATTTGGACTGATACAAATACATGATCTCAAATGATTGTGGCCATGTTATTCAATTGGCAATTGTAAAAATTTGGATAATAAATAAATAAGCAATTTAATACTTTTGGTTACGAAAAAGTGTTTAGACCTAGGCTGAAACCTGTATTTTATTCCAAAATTATTTACAGTCCTTTCTCGATAAAACGAGGGACTCTTAAATTATCGAGAGTTCGAATTATCAGATACATTGCAACAGCTCAGATTAATCAATAATTTTCAAGAGAAAAACACCTTAAATGATATAACAAAAAATCTGCAACTTCGAATTGTCGTGTGTTGAACGCAGATGAGTTTGAATTATCGCTTGGTTTTGTTAAATAGCAATTGTTTTGTTTGTTTGAATTATGTAATTGTAATGTATTGATTTAGATCGAAATATTAAGAGATTTTGTAGGGAACTCGTGATAACTTTGAATTATTGAGAGGTTCGAATTATCGAAGGTTTAAATAATCGAGAGTCGACTGTATACATTTGACAGTTTATATAATATCCTTGATGTGACATTGACACATTTAAAGATTTCAGACAAGAATCACCCTGTGAAGACTATTCAAATAAGAATAGAAGACATTCAATTTAGAATTTATCAATTTGCAACTTCAAAAGTATACATGTGCAGGGCATCAAATGGTAACAGTTATCATCTTAAATAGGAAAACGCGGAAGAAAAAACTCGTAATCCATTGTTATTAAATTAAATTGTTTGTTTACTCGTAAATAAATTATTATGACTCAAATTTCTTGAAATGGGTACCAGAAATATTGGATTGTTATTATACATTATTATGTAACATGAATGCTTTAGGCACTTGTATTAAAAGGATTCATTATGATATTGATATCTTATCTTGTCGTAAATGCTGGTATCGATTTAATACAGTCTAGAAACTTAACACTAGGACTCCAGGAAAGGAGCGTTAATACGGTTACATATTAACAAATAATTAAATTCTATTGAGTAATTCCTCGTCCAAATGGAACATTTGGGGAATATAGGGCTTTTTATGCCCATTTAGCCTTTGTGTTCTAACTCTTTCTCTCACTTTCACGAGACGACGTTGAGCATCCTGCAGGAAGGTTGGATTTGAATCCAGTCGGAACAAATAAGTGACGGCCTGAGAATTGGTAAGTATTATCTACAATTTCAGTTCCAGTTTAAGGTAGGTTATACTGATATCTTGGTAGCGAAAGATTCATTCCTGCGACAACATCTTGAAGTTAGAGCCCAGAGCAGAGGGACATGAAAACCGCAAATCCATTCACAAATACATCTTATCATTCGACTTCTTCTTCTTCTTCTTATTCTAATCTGAGGAATGAAACATCAAAATGTTTCGTTAAATGTCATGTTTCTATTTTGTAAAACTACAAAAAGCCCCAGAGAATCAAAGTTATGTTTCCTATATAAATATTTAATTAGTTTTTGTGCAAATGAAAATTGGGAAAAAATAGCATTCGCTTCTCGACGTTTAATTAAGTTTTCTCGAAGGAAGCTATTCGCATCGTCGACTTCGTCTCCTAACGGAAAGAGCTTTCCTTCTTGAAAACCGAAACTTAAACCGTCTTGAAACGAAAATAACTATTTCGTATCCTCATGGACAGGACTTCCATATTAATTGAACATTCGCATCAATGGTTATACGGATGTTTCAAAAGGCAAAAAATTTATGTGGGAATCTGTACCAGCTCGGACAAGGTGACAATACTATGTTTTATTAAATTTAATACACCAATTTTTAAATTTTTTTGTTAATTAGCTTATTTAACTGTGTTAACTCCTCGACTATAAGGCAAACGTTAGAGTTGAGTCCTGCACTTTCACCCCAAGTGTTAAATTTACACGGAACAGGCAACCAGGAAAGGAAACCTGAAATTTACACTGAATTAATTAAAATTTAGCCAAGTAGAATTAGGGATAAAACTTGTAAATTAGTTAAGCCCATAGCAATAAGATAGCATTGTAAAGAATTTGTATTACCATTGATGAAAAATAATGTATCTTGAATCTTGAAGTGTTAAATTTTATTATTTAATATTTATTGGACACATAAAAAATACATATTTCGTTTCTACATCCGTATTAAAGACTTTTTAATATTATTTTAACTGCCTTTAAAAATCCACATCCGGAACATCCCTAACATCTAACATCCGAACATCTTAACCTGTTTATAACCACATTTTAAACAATTTTCTAATTTCCAAAGTTATTTTTGTTTGAATCCAATGGACGAACTTATGCATAATACTTTTTGAAAATCATAAACAAAGCTATCCTTCCGTAACTAAAAAAAAACAAAATTGAAATACAAAGCCAGTTGATGCAAAAACAAGATTTTTCATAACTCGTTTGAAGAACTCAATACATTGGACTATTGATCTGAAATTTAAAATTCTTCAGAAGTATTCTTATCAATAATACTGAGCTTCCAATAGATAAAGAATTTAAAAAGAGTTCTGAAAAAACATAATAAACCACAAAAAAAAGAAAAAAAAACAATATAATTTTGCTGATACTTGTTATTTATTGTTAAAACTCAGTTGAATCAATCAGAATTGGTCAGAATGCATTTCACTCGACAAAACTAGGACAAAAACTAGGAAAAACACAGTAGTAGACAAGAGATGATAATAGAACGATTTCACAAACGATTACAACACCATTTGCTTCTGGATAAACGGCAAAACGGACCGGTCACTGGGTGAGTTTTAGTTCTTGTTCAAACTCTGCTGGATCAAGGGCAGGTGGGCGGCTTGGAAGCAGGAGAATCCTCGCCAGGCCCAGGTGCATTTCGAGTCCTTGTTGGGGTTGGCGTCGACGCACTTGGTGATCTTCTCTCGAACGGTAGGCTCATCGCCTCCCTGGCCCAGCTGCTTCACCAGATGCTCCACATTGGGTCCGGTGGTGGGATCGAAGAGCTCCATATGCCTCAGAATGCACTCGATGTAGCAGTGGGTCTGCTCATTATCCTCAAACTTCCACTGCTTGTACTTGTCGACGTTTTCGGCGGGAATTTTCAGCTCCTCCACACAGTGGGTTCGGTGGTTGCCCAGATCAGCTGCGGTCTGCACCTTCCATTCAGCCAGAACCTGGAAAAATTTTAAAAATCATAATTATCACTCCGCCATTTTGTACAAGAAGAAAAAAAACAAAAGTTGAAAAACAGGATCAAAATCACTTTAAACTCCAACTTACACTGGCAATAATCAAACAAAACACAACCAAGACTTTCATGATGATGGTATTTTAATTAGGATATTCGATGGATCACAAAGGATGTATTAGAACGGATTTAAATCACAGCAGAGTTTTAACCAGACTGAGGTTGATCACTGAATGTGTCCAGTACCGGCTTCGATTTCGATTTATATATCAAGCCAAAACGCCGGCTACTACGATTATTACTTGGTCAGGTTTGTATTCAAAGTTAAACATTGAAAAAACAACATCAACGGACAAGGACAGGGTGTGCTTTTGATATTATTTTCTCCAGAGTAAATACATTATTTTCTTTTTAACTATTTGAATGTTTTAATCCAAATTTTAATTCGTAAAAAAAACCATAATATGTGCATTGTTTTGTTGAAAATAACACGCGCTTTTTATTGAATGGAATATTTGAGTTTTTATTAAGACAATATTTAAATAATATTCTTTTGAAGATCATCTTTTATTTAATAACTTGTATTATACATGACAATATTTATTATTTATTCATATTATTTATAGCTTAATGCTCAATTTGATTACATTAAAAGGAAACTTAGAAGCAAGTTTAAATTTAAAAAATAAACTTTAAAAACTGTTTATAGTTTTAAAGTTTTTTACGTTATTATGTATCGTTTCAATAATCTTATTCATATATATATTCATATATATATTGTCATATATATATTCATATATATGAATAAGGGCTATAATCCCCGAGCAGGCTCTTCTCAAAACCTACAATAAAACAATTTCAGTATTAATAAAAAAAAACTATAATAAAATTTAAAAAACTTCTAACTATTATGAAGCTTGAAAATTTTTGGGTAATATTCTAAAATCTGTAAATTTTACCGAAATATAAAAATCGTTCATAAACTGTTAAATTAGAAAAGTTTTTAAAAGGTTTGTTATTTAATGATATACACTGTGAATTAAGGTCCAAACCGCACTTGTTTTTCCGTTATTTCTTTGGAGCCAAAAGACGCTGGAACTTCAAGTCAGCGTTATAACCGCACCCTCCTTTTCTCCGCTATGGGGCATTATTAGAAAAATCTATTGATGAGGGTAGTTAGACAATCCAAAATATATCCAGAATTACGAAAGTTTGGGTTGCGAAGTCGTAGCATGCCGCCAGTAGCTCACATTAAAAGTCTAAAACCCTGATTTTGAAATATGAGAAAATAGTATAAACAATTTTCGAATTCAAATAAAGTAGTGATGGCTATCGAAAACTGTCCTCTTTGTGCATCTTTGGATACTAATATCGGCATAATAAAATAGCTAATAAAATCATTATATTGAAATTCAGTAATAAAATTAATCTCTTGAAAAGATAATTTCAAATGAAAGTATCAAGTTTATTACTTTTAGGTATTTTTTCAATAAATATATAATTCAATAAAATAAAATAATAAAATGTACAATAATAATAAAAAAAACAGGATTTCAAAACCAAATATTATTTTTAAATCATAATATTTGTTAATAAAGTAATTTTAAAGATGGATCCATTTCTTCAGACCACCCTGTGCTCAAGTAATATAGGAGTGGAAAAATTAAAATAAAATAATTTGTTCATGGACCTACAAATCATATGATTCAATGTTGTTGAGATGATCGTGTGGTGGCCATTGGTCTTATTTTATTTATCTGTCGCACCATTATTCAATTACAGGCCTCATACATATGCTAAATGCTCTTATCATTGATGTATTAATCATCTCTATCTCGGTCCCTCTGCGAGCTGCTGCAGCAGCATCAGCTTCATCTTTACAATTTTGCACAAACACAGCCAGAGAGAGATTGGGACTGGCAAATTCGCAAATTGATGATCTGGACAATAACAGGACTGGATTATCAGTTTTATCAGTGGTGGTGGTGGCTGGCCGGCCGGCCAGACAGACAGAAACACAATAATTTAACTGATTTTTCGCAATTGGAACGCAAGAGTTTATCACATTTCTCTTTCGGGTTGGAAACAAGTTTAATTTGTTGCCAGTAACAGAGAGACCAAGCAATAACAAAGGGACTTTATTCATTTATTTGGCAACACACACACAATTTGATGCTCTCCGGCAAACTGGTTATTAATCTTAAATCTCGATCATGGCCAATCAATTAATTTAAATGCGAATCTTATTTCTAAATATAAACATTTCTTTTATTTTATCGCTTTGCAAAAACTGCAAAGAAATCCTCAGATCGATTAATCAAATGAAATTATCCTCATAGATTTGCATTTGCTTCAGTTTTATGCTCTTTTTGTTGGTTTAAACTTGAAACCGTAAAAAATGAAATGAAGTGCAAACTCGATCCTTGCCCAACCAGCCGCATCTCATTGGTCATTTACCCCATCATCAGGCCATTTAAATGGGCTAGACTTGATTGTCATTCGCTGCTCGGATCTTATATCAGACTATTCTAGTTGCTGCTTTTTTTTTATATTCTCTATTGATGGAGATAACAAAACCTCGACATTGAAATGAACTCAAATAATGTCTTATTGAAGCAGTTTTTTTTTATTAGAGGTTAAAGTCCACGGTTTTAATCCACTGCAAGCTAATTTATCACATTATTAATCATTTTTTTGCTTGTTATGTAAAGGAGGCAAATAGTTTTATTAAACGGGTTTTACAATAACAATCTTGTTAAAAGACTGGAACATCTAATTTAGTGTATTATGTGGAATAACAATTAACGCCATTTTATTTCTTTTAGTATTAATTTACGTAAGTAAAATACATAATTGGGATTAATAATAATAGAATTCGTTATAAATGAAATTCTTTACAAAATAGATTATTAAATATTAAGAATAATTATTAATACTTACTCATTGGTTCTTTTAATACATATTATTGGCCATTAACTAGAGCATCTTTTGTTTAAACTATTTACTTCTAGCATTATTAATTTTCCTTAGGTGTGACTTTAAAGTTAGCAGTTAATATGAATTTATTTCTCGTGCATAATACAAAGGTCTCTTTGAATATTTTTCAGGGTAAAATCAATTAGTTCAGAATTATTTTTTTATTTTAATATTATATATTAAGGTACGTTAAATTTTTGTAGTTAGTTAAATTAGCTTTAAACGTTGTATTATTTGGGAAAAATTTAAGTCAGTCTTTGCATATGATAAAAACATAATTTAATTGTTTGCGTTGAGTTTTAAGAAAATGTAAGAAATTACATCCTCCAAATTTCATTTCAAAAAATCAATAATATATTCTATTTTATAAATCCGTAAAAAAACCTTGCACATAGTTGTGCCATTTTGAAATAACTGATTTTAAATAGAAAAAGGCGTTATATTGTTGTTGTTGTTGTTTTAATCGATGTAGATTCACTTTACTATATACTAATTTACGTTGGAGATAAATTTTTATTTGTAAAATAAATCTGAATTAACTGATATTCTATATTAAACTTATTTCAAAAGAATTATTATTATTACTTTTAATAATTACAAATTATATTTATGATAATTGTTTCCTCCTGGATAAGAGCGCATATAAAACTTAAGAATGAATTTAAAATAGTATTTTTTTACAAATTTATGGAAGTTCTTTATTTACAATAATATTAAATAGAAAAAAGTAGTATTAACTTCAGTTATTTTTGTAATTTTTTTTTTTTTATTTTGTGGGAATATTACCCGTATCGTCACAA
>JXOV01003641.1:0-36786 GCA_001014945.1 Clogmia albipunctata
GACAAGAGAATTTTATATATAAGATTTTAAAAAGTAGTTTTAATGTCACTCATCTGAACTTACTAATATTTTAAAGAGTACACTTCATTTATTTTAATGATACACAGTTACGAACGTTTTTAATGAATATGGTTTCGATTTTATTATTATATAAACTATCAATGAATGTTAAGACGGGGGTTTGACTTCAGTGAATTTATTAAAATAAACTTTGATCAAATCAACAAAACCATCTTCAATTATATTTGATACACCTTTTAAATTGTGTGATCAAAATGGATGAAGGATGAATTGAGGATCGACAGACTTTTGTTGAAATGAGCTGATTTTCTGCCTTTTCAGCTTGAACCCAACTCCAGATTTATCTTTATCCCTGGACATATTGTTGTTCACTGGGGTGACTGTCTGACTGAGTGACTTGATTGAATGGACGAAATGGTGTCCCTGAGTCAAACCCCGATCCAACAATGGCTTCAACTTTATGAAATCGTAATATATGGAGGACTCTATAATCCGATCCCGAAAACTAGAGCAAATTTGTGAATGGATATGTGTCTATTTATTTTATTGAGGGTCGTTTAGGGGTTGGTTAATGGAGATGATTTCAATTTGGTTTTAAAAATCGCCAAAGATGGTCTCTGATAAAACAGTAGATACTCTTTGGATGGAAGAATTTTCGTTAGTATTAATGCAAATAAAATACCAGGTGTATTATACATTATTCTATGTCCATGTCTATTAAATTATAATGATATTAAGGATAATTATTATTAAAATATTATTTCGAAAACTGATGTCCTACTGAGTATTAAAAACCATTATTTAGATTTCAAATTTTAAAATCGGCTATTACATAACAACTTTTTGTTGAGATTATTTGTGAAAGTGCCTTTGATTTGCAAAAATCTGATCTCAATTTTATCGAATCGAAAAATCACAATGTATATTTCATTACAAATTCCATCTGTCGATTCCATATTCATTACCAACACAATCGCAAAATATAGATAACTGAACATGCTATATTCGCCCTTCCTTTATTGAAGCCATTATTATTCTACAGGATTTAATTAACTTACTCAAGTGCCTCACCTCCCATTATTGAAACTGTTTTCATTGAAAAGGGAACTACATCAAATCGACTTTGGATGAGGTGAAGTGTTTCTTTACCGGCACCTGAACAAACAACCACTGGACTTTTACTGGTTTAGCATCAGGCCACCAATAATTACCTATTTTGTTTGTTATTTTAGTTTATTTAATATATTTTTAAATTCTTTTGAATTCAAAAACTTTTAATATAATTATTTAATTATAAATGAATATACTATGGTTAGTCTAATAATCTAAATTAAGTGAACGTATATATAATAAATTTAATATTTATTTACTTATGATAGAAATTTGATCAAATTTATTTTTCAATAGCACTCACTTTCAAAATGTCACGATTGGTTTAATCTTGAGGTCTAGGGGCGAAGTCACGCCTACCCTAACAATAAATGACAACGAAAGAGACAGGGATAGACATGTGTGACGTAAGGCGGTTATTTTGTTCTTCCTATTTGGGGTTGTTCTTTATATTTATTTCAGGCCTAATTGAACTCGTTGTTCATATTTATTACTCTTGTGAATTAATTCAATTAAAGGCAACGCAATGAAATATGCCGAAAATTTGAATTAAAATCGCTCAATTACGAACTGAAGGAAGGGATGCGTTGCCAAAGTCATTTCTTTTGTGAGAGGAGGGTTTGTTGATCGCATTAGACTGCAATTCCTTGGGTAACGATTTAATCAAAATCACCCACTTGACATTCCATAACTTCGTTGTGCTGCGAATTATGGAATTTAATACGAGTACGTGAAGCATAAAATTTCTGGGGATGTTTAGGGGTAATTGTCTTTCATATGTATTCATTATGAATTTATTATATCAAAAAAATTTTCTGAAGATAAGCAATTTATAAGAAATTTAATTATGGTATTATTTACTTTCCCAGATAATTTTAAATCATAGCCTATTTATATGATATATTAATTACCTTAAAAATGTTATTATTAGGTTAGCTATTTAGTCTCCATAAGTTTTTTTTTACAAATCAAATTTTTATTGTGGAAAAATTGTTACAAATTTATATTCAAAGTATTACCCATACAAGTATTGCCACTACAATTCTCTATCTTTCTGAGAATTGTTAGATTTCCTTCTTTTCGTTTGGCCCCAAGTTCTGGATTGGGCCAATTGCTGACTTTGTCGTGTTTAAGAAAGTGCTGATCAGACATGTTATGTCTGAACAAGTGGTTATCGAAACCGTTTCTGGGTATGTTTTTATACATTTCAACTAAATAACTTATAATGGTGTGCAGGGCCGGTTTAGAAATATGGCGCCTTGGAGCAGTGAAGAAAATGCCACCCATATGACTGAAATTTTATTTTAATATTTATTATATCTAATTTTTTAAGAATTAAAATGAGTAATTAATTGTAGAAAATTTATTACATAGTATGCCATACAACAATATAAAAAACTATTTTGATAGTTTTTTCTTAAATTTCAAAATTTGATACATAACGCATAAATTGTATTTCTTGAAATATAAAACGTTTATTTATAATAGATAATTATAAATTGTATAGAATTTTTTTTCTCACATTCCAAATTTTGCCGCCCCTGAAAATTTGCCGCCTTGGGCACTAGCCCCGACTGCCCCTAGCCTAAATTCAGGCCTGATGGTATGTGCTTAATGATACTAGCTTTCTAATGAATGTCTGGTTATGTGGATGTGGATCTAACGAATAATAAAAAAAAATACGAAATCTACGTGAATTTTGCGGACATCAAATGGTAGACCTATTATGAATAAATTACAATGAATTCCTACCCTACACGTATGTGTATGATGAATTTACCATTTAATTCAAATTATTGCTTAAACTTATGTGTACGAAATAAAGTACAATTTAATTCTCAAAGATTTGTCTGTACCAAATTTTTTAATCCGCATACTTTATTGATTAGAAGAAAGACTCCCCAGAGTTTGTTGTGTGAAAATAAATTTTGGACTCTGCATTGAGAATTGGTTTTTACCAATTATCACAGCAGGCAAATCATAAAGGGCAATAAAATTAAAAGAGGAACAATAAAACACCTAGCAAGAGGGAAATCTACCTGTTTCGCCCATAAAGTCCTCTTCGGAGCTGAAAAGGCAATAAAAGCCAAATGTTAAACCCTTAAGTCGGTCAACAAATAAGCCGATGCAGACCCAGGCTTTGTTTTATTGTCATTCATAAATGGATTTATCAATGAAGAGAACTCCGTGAAAGGAGACTTGAATGACAAAACTGAATGGAGAGCAGCAAAGTAAATAATAAACTGGGCAGTAAAATCAAGATGTTGGAATTCCCCGTAATTTGGATGAGTCCTGACGACGCCACTTCATTTTGAAAATTGTTGTGGGTTGTAAAATAAAGGTGGTGTAGCTGACAATTTATGAATCGACACAAAAATTTAGAGTAAAATGTCATGAGAGCTAATTCACCTATCGATCACATGCAGATCACCCATTTATGCTTTTGACCATCTGTTGATTTGATCATTAATCGAGATCGCGATGAGAAAATTCTGTTTCCCGACAAGTGAATGATTCTCATCTCGGATTCCTCTGCATCATCATCGTTCAATCGCCCACCCTCACCCTCTTTATTATTGAAGAGGGATGTATTATTTGTTGTTTGTTGACGATGTTCATGTCTAGTTGCATCCACGATGACATTAATTGGCCATATGGTACTCTAATCGGTATCAATTGTTTTATTTGACCGTGAGAACCGAAAATACTTCCATTTGTACACTTGATTTACTTAATTTTGATGCAATTAGGTAGATTTTAATCCAATGAAATTGCGTTTTAATTCCAAACCAGGTCAAACCAAAGCCGATGAAAGCTGTAATTTTTACAGTCAAGCAAATCGGATTGAATTAAGCATTAAATTGAACAGGTTTATTTAAATTAATAAATAAATCGATTAATTTGGAATAAAAGCACGTGTTCAATTTCATTGCAATTGACGTCGAACTTTTATATTGAAACTGTATGAGATTCGTAGATTAGACCATTAAATTATTGATTACAAAACTACATGCATTTTTTGGGGAGTGGGAGCTCTTAAAATTAGACAAAATTGAAATTAAATTTTACTGAATACATAGAACATAGAGTCTTTTACGAACGGAAAATGGTGCTTTTATTATTTTATTTGAAATTTGATTACTGTTTTTATTTTATAGTATTATTCTCTCTTTGTATTTTATCAAAAAATATAATTTAGAACTAAAGTCACGTTTTTTTTTTATTTCAAAATTTTCCTCTAAATTTAATCGGGAATTAACATAATCCGTTTTGCTGGCACACTAAACTCCAAACTGTAAAAAATAATATTATTAATATTTTTTATTTTTTGAATATCCAGAGTATTTTGCTTCTCACTATTTTAAAATTTTACAATTCAAAATTTATCAATAGAAAATCATTTATTGTTTTAATATCAACCACGATTTAAAGACATTTACTTATATTTAATAAAAATAGGTATGAAATTTGCCTCTTAATCACTAAATTTGAAAAAAATCGACGATATAGGAGTTAAATAATAAGTTGATTTTAATAAAATTAGGTCTAAAATACATGATAAATTGACTCTTTACAGTAAAACATTCCCGAAGCACGTCCAGATAAATGCTCAAATGTAGTGACAACTTATATTGTAAAAAAGTGCGAAGTTTGTTGCGGATATTTATTTATGTAGAAATAACACTTACCATAAAATCAGGATTGAAATTTATTGTTCCCAATGAAAGTATTTAACATACAAATTTTATACAAATAAAGTAATTAATAATATCCTCAATGAAAATTGGATTTTTTGCAAATTCGTATCGCATTTCGATATCCATTTAAGTTTCGTAATTTTACACTTTATCGCAGTCCGTGAAAAAAATGTCATAATAATCCAATAAATTTGTCTGAAAGTCAAAATTTGGTCGCCATTGTTTCCCTTAAACTACACAAAATAATGGTCTCGACTATGCCATACGGCCGTGATTATGTTGCAAATTAATTAGCGTTTCCTGCTTTTAAATTTTAATATTTACCGTTTCAACAACTATATGCATATAATTTGGGTATTTTTGTTCGATTTTTGGTACATTACGTAGATGTCAAAGATAAATCTGCTTAACTATAATGTAAGTAAATTATAGTAATAGCCTTATATTGATTTAAATTGAATTTAGTATACAATAAATTGAAGCAAACAAATGTTCCATGCAACAATAAAATAGGCATTTGCCTTATGACCAAGTAGTTTATAGGAAATAAACTCTATTGGTTTGAATTTCAACCGTTAACGGTAACTTTACAATTTAAGATTTCACTTAAAACATTTCTGAAACATGTCAATTCTTAAATTTTCTTTGAGAATAATGAAATTTAATGCGTGTATTAAAAATTTCAGTACTCATGAGTGGAGTGCAAAAAACGTTTCGTCCTGCTCAGGTGTAAAGTTCTGTTTTTTAACTCGGAAACGATGAAACACTCGTCTTCGGCTCAAATGTTTCACACTCGTTTCACTCAGAAATAACTTAACATTTTTTTAAATTTTAATTACGTTACAAATATTTTACTGAGAGCCTTTTTTATAATTAATTGTTTAGAAAATTACATTCAGTCGCTTTAAAAACTAAACTAATAAATATTTCAAATGAACAGTAGTGTAATTACTTATTATTATTAAGTTAAGACATTTATGTAAATCAAGAACAATACCAATTGTCACTAATTGTTCTTCTCTCTTCATTTTAGCTAATGTTTTCCAAATAAGTTGTAAACTACAAACACCATGCTGTTTGCAAATCCATGATTATCTTTCAAGCCAGTTGACTTTGTCTTTCTAAATCCAGATTATATTTTCAGAATTCTCTACGAAGGAAGGGTTAAGTTCATTGAGTAACATTAAAGTGAATGAGTGATGATGGATCATTCAAAAGTAAATATCTTGGCTCGTGCTTCGAATCTGGTTTTGTTTGCAATGCGGATTTCATAGTTTGTGCAATACTTGTTCCTAGAACTTATAAATCTACTTTGTTATCCGATTTAATTGACTGTACGAAAATCTGTTTTCTTTTCCCTCTGAAGTGGAAAAGTAAACAAAGACAAGTTTTCTAATATTCCAAGGTCCTACTTAAATACTGCGCAACTACAAGAATAGGTCCATTTGTATTGGCTACATTTTTTAACTACTGTTTCGAAGAAAAATTATCAATTTACGAAATACAATAAATATAACAACTTTAATTTTAGAAAATTATCTTGTATTTGTTATTGTACAATTTTCAACAACAAAAACTTCATTAAAGTAAAACGGGATTATATTTTTATACTTTGCACTTGTCTATTTTAATTAAGCATATGCGTCGTGCATATGCAACATTTTCATGAAGCAAATGAATTTGAAATTTAAATTAAAAATATTTAAAATGATAAAATTATTTTAACCAATGTGATGTAAAAAATATAAAGTTTTCACAATATGTGTTGTGTTCTATCTACTTTTAAGAATAAATGTTCCCATTTATTCTTTATTAGTATTCCTGAAAAAGAAATGCCAAATGGACAGGACAGGATGGATGGAGTTTGAGTTCGGGAGCGTGTTAGAAGTGGGCTGGAGCCAGTAGATTTTCTCCAGGAATTTGAGGTGCTTCCTGGACGTCATCGTCCAGAAATGATAAGGGAATTCGTGGTTGGAACATGTGGGCCTGATTAAAAAAATGATTGTAAAGCAAGGCAATCAAAAGGCATAGAATAATAATTATTTATTTAAGCCCCTTGCCTTGGGCCTTTTTCATCATATATATTATAATATACTTCATTTAACAATTATTCTTTATCGAAACGTGGTGTGCAACCATCCCTCTCTGATTAATTTATGACTGCGTAACTGTTCGATCTTGTCATGGCAGCAACTCTTCTCGTTTTTCCAGGACCATCCTCATCCAGTCTTCTCTCCTTCCTTGTTCGTCCAGAAGACGCACCAATGTGGCCTAGAGTGCTGGCATATAATACGAGTATAACGTCATCAAAAGTCCGTGTGATTTTGCTATGTCCAGAGGCCTTGCCCAAAATTTCAATATTTAATGTAGAATTGTATTGCATTTGTGTGCTAATTAACGTCATTCAATTTGTTATCATTTGAATAGTTGTATTTTATAAACTTTGAGTATAATATTTTTAATAGGAATAAATAATATTTGTATATACTTGTTTTCTTATATCTACATGTATATTTTGAATAACATATTTTAATTTCATATCAACATTAAAAAAGTTCGAAACATTAATTTGATCTTATAATAAAAAATTGAAGTTTAACCAATTTTTAAAAATGATAAATTTTAACTGTGAAGGATGTTAATAGGTATCGCAATCACACAAATAAGTGGCTATGATAAAATGATAAAATTATCTTAACCAATGTGATGCAAAAAATAAAGTTTTGTATGAAATCAAAAATTTAAATCGCCATATTTGTTGTGATCTTATCTATATTTAAGAATAAGATTATATTCCCATTTTTATTAGTAACCCTGAAAAAGCCAAATGGACAGGACGGGATGGATGGAATTCGAGTTCGGGAGCGTGGTAGAGTTGGGCTGGAGCGATAGGGTTTTCTCCAGGAAGTTTGTGGTGTCCTCTCACTTGATCCTACCACTTGTTGAGGTGCTTCCAGGACATCATCGTCTCCAGGACTAGTATGGGAATTGGTAGTTCAACTGGAGTCTGTGGGCCTGATAAAAAAATGCTTATAAAACGACAAAAGTCTTAGAATACGAGTGGCTAAGTGAGCATCAAACCATTTAAAATATCTGCGATCTTGAAATATTGTTCCGTACAAAAATAATTATTGTAATTTTGATATTCTGTATAATAGAATAAAGTAAAATGAGCAATCAACCACACCTCCAAAGTATTCAAGATTTTGATGGGAGAAATATGAGACTTTATGTTGACAAACAATAGAATTCGATTCCATACAGATTTGGCAATGGAGTTTAGAGACTTTTGATTTCACTACCCATTCCATATTTAGCTGCTTGTGATTGAAATATTTTTGGTGGTCGTGAGACAAAAAAAAGATTGATAAATTGATAAAGATCTTCGTTAAAAAATTGAATTACACATTGTACTTGTAGAAAAATTAAGTAGTATTTTCATTATTCGAATAAATTGTTATAAATATTTATTCAAAATATTTACCAATTTTTTAAGTATAAATTGTTAATATTTTGCGATAAATAAAAATATAATAGAATATAAGATTAGAATAGATTAAGAATAGAAAACTTATTTAATAAAACGAAAGACATCAACTAGGAAGCGACGAACCCGCTTCAAAACAATTATGTGCGAGTATAAGTTAAAGAACTTTATATATAATATATCATATAGCAGCTAGGAGTAAATAGTACTACCTAAGACGTTTCGCGTAGTTGACTTTGGTCCGCCAAAATTTGGTTTTTCTCCAACTATTACAGCCTCGGTGAGATGTTTAATCATTTGGATGTCTCGTTCTATCCATTTACCCAAATATTTTATTGCTTCTTTGGTTGTAATTGTGACATGCCCAGTACGTATAGTAATTTGTCCTGTTCTGCATTTGGACACTAGCAGCACCGCTTCTGTTTTGATTATTAATACTCGGTTTAAAGAGAATAATTATAATTCTTTATTAATCGCTTTAAAATCAATTGTTATTTTTTAATATGAATACTGACTCACAAAAATCAAATGATTAAAATTCGATAAATTATCCCACAGTTACATAACATAATATTCCTCTTTCATCCCTAAATTAAATTCATGATGACAATTATTATTCACAAAGAACTCGATTGGGGTCAGTTATTTTTACTGATCTTGTTTATGGCAAAATTGAACATCGAACAGCAGAACAATAATATTGTTAAATTATTAAAATTAATATTTAATATTAACCCTGAAGCGATGTAAATTGTCAATATTATTTTGAGAAATAATTTAATTATGGTTTATTTTTCAATAATTATTTATAACAGGTTTTAAACAATTAAATTAGTTCGTTAACAGAAACCCACAATTAGAGGACAACAATTGAATAAAACTGTCAACACATATTTGTCAAATAAATCACCTAATGTACAGGTAAAGAAATTGCGAATTTTAATACTCAATAGAGGGTTGAACATTTCAATTTCTTCCTTTGTACAGAAAATTATTTTGAGTAGATTGACATTTTGGCTTACTGTCAAAATACAAAGAAAACACAATTTTTTGGCACAACAAATCAATTTCTTTTGTGAAATAAATGAATGAAAAAAAACGGTCAAGTAATTGAATTTTAGCTTCCGGTATTCTCAAAAATAAAATTAACTTATATCTTTAGGGTTTCTTACATTTCAATGAACAATGATTTGGGTAAATTCCATACTTCTTAATGAAGAAGTAATTGTTAATTAAAATCATATAATTTGTAATTCCCAATAACATAACGATTTGTAACGGAATTTAAATTGACCAATTGTATTTAAAAATTACCATTAACATATTGATAATCTATTACAAACCATTAAACACTTATACAATGTCATTATTGAAGCACGCGAAAATATAAATTTACTCTTTAATGTATTCGTTCATTGGTATATAATTATTGCTAATCCAATCGTAACTACTTAAAACAATTTGTAACTGTAAATAACTTAAATGACGAATATTATATAAAAATTTCTATGTCTAATAAGAATTCAGTTTTCATTTCCTAAATGATATTAAAAAAATTAGTGGTATACAAGTTTCTATTCAATGTGGTAATAAGTTTAGGACGTTTAATTATTAATTGTAACATTTTAAATTAACATATAATAATTAATTAGAATTTACTGTATTATGTAATAAATAACTACTTTTCATAACAGTTAATTTTATTTATTACAGACGACCCAAAATTTATTAAAGAGAAATTGAATCTAATTTATGAAATTCTGCTCTATGACACTGTATTATACAATGTGTTAAAACACGCGAAAATATTTGCCATAGAAACCTTACTTAGTTTGGCTTTTTAACGAGCGAGTTTATTGAATTATACTTTAATGGGCAATAATTGCAATAGTCCGGCAGCACGCGCATCCACCGAAAACTATCCCACAGTAGTAAACATTAATGAGTCCTATTATACAAGTTTAATCACAATTTAAATTTATTTGGTCATTTTGGAAAATTTTTTTAATAGAGATTAAGTCAAGTATCTGTACTAAAATATAAGATTGTATGAATACAATTTTGAATATATCTTTGCTGTATTAAAAATATATCACGGTAATAAAGCAAATACTGATAAAAATAAACTTAAGGCACTAGTGCTTTGAGGACATTACAAAAATTAAAGTTTTGTTTCAAGTTTCCGTCTTACAGTGTTTTAAAATTCAAGTCGTTGAACATAGTCGATCAGCATTATTTAGTACACGGTGTCTGATAATTCTAATTTTTATTTAATTAACTATAAACAAGAAAAGATTTCTCAAATATTTTAAATTCTTATAGGAGCTAAAATCACATATTCATGTAATGGAAATTCTTAAAAATATTCTGGTAAACTTTTGAAGTAAATTATTAAGAATTTGATAGACAACCCCTTTATAAAAGACCTTTCAAGGTTGACTATATCAAAATTAATTTTTAAGAAAGTGGTAATCCCCAAATTAAAAAAGCAAGCCTTTTTAGATTACTATCGTTTATAATATAATCATTACTTCTTTTACACAATGATAACTCTGTACAAAAGTTAATGAAATAAAATTTAATTTAAATGTATTTTCCCTAACACAAATAAAAAATAATACCTAAGTTGATATTGAAATATATGGGTTTCATATATTTATCAAGGGTTTTTCGACCTTCTACCATCACGATGATAATAATTTACCATTAAAACTGGGGTCAGTCATTTTGACCGATATTGTTCGTGGGAATTATAATAATAGCCATTTGAATTCAAACTAACAGTAATATTTTAACACTAAAGCTATTAAAATTAATATTTTATATTTGCCCTCAAGCGACAAATATAATTCTTGTAAATTACATTTAATTATAGTTGTTCTTATAATTCAATTGTAACGGAATATATTAAAATTTAATTGTTGAGTTTAACAAGTTTCCGCAATTAGATTAATGAAATATTGTCAATACAAATATTTTTAAAATTGGTATTATTGAAATTCAAAAGAATTACTATCCTTGCAAATCGTTCTATTGTTTAAAATCGTTAGAATGAATTGACATTTTGGCTGGGAACAGAATAAAGAAAACATAACTTATTGACCACAACAGAGCTGTTTCTTTTTCAAAAATGAATAAAAGAAATTGACAACATATTCGATTTCCGGTTTTTTCAATAATATCAAAATCTACTTTACTTGTTTTTTGCTACATGAAAGAATGTCAGTCCGAATGAATAACATAAGTTTAATAATAATTTTATTATTACAAGAACATTTTAATTTATAATTCATATAATAATATTTAAAATAATGTTCTGTTTATCCTTTTAAAAACTATTAAATGTAATGCCATCGCAAATTTATTTATTTCTTTTTCATATACATTTGGTATATTTTTTATCTCTAAATTAGGTGATCCCGCACATTGACCTGAAGATATATTGTACTCCCTTTTATATCTCTGCCCTAGTTGGCCGTATTGCCCTTAGATGTTTCCATCCCTGCGAAGTTTTAGCTCTAACCAATTGATTTACGCAATCAAATTTGTCAAATGCCATATTTATTCATTTGCTAATCTTTCAGAATTGAATAAATTTTCTATAAATCATTATTTGCTGTGATGTGATTAGTACCATGAGCTGATGATTCTATATAGAGGCTATTTTATTGACGTATTTTTGCAACCGAAATAGAACACACATTTTACGAAGAAGACCATTCTTTTCTTAACTTTCATCTGTATCCGTTCGTTGAACAGCAGCAGAGTACTTGTATCAGAAAGATCCGATTTTTATCTCTTTGATTCTGCGTACTCCATCCAAGCTTTGAAACCCCGTCTAAATTCGAACAAATAATGTTGGCGACAAAAAAATAAAAAATTATATCTCCGGCCCCGGCATCTTCATCTTTCATATATGATATAATTTTCACTTGCATCTACTTTTCCCATATTTTGTTACAAAGCCATCCCAGGTGAATACCACTGCTACTATTATTACTCTAGTTTTACTAATAAAGTCATTTAATAAAAAAACGGAATCACGTTTGTGCAGATATTGCTCTTTCAATAGTAACAAATACTAAATCATTTTGGGGAATTCGGCATTGAACATTGTTATATCTTTTATACTGACAAATTGCTAATGTGTCATTTGTCAATCAACCATTGTAAGAAAGCGATAATAAATAACTACTGAAAGATTGAATATTGTAAAACGAAAAAGTCATATATGTACTCGTATCGTCAGAATTTTGGATGATAATAAAATAAGTAAATCATTTTCGAGGAATTGGAAACCAACTAAGAGCAAAGGTTATAAATTTATCAGATCGTTCATATTCAACATAATAAAACTATTATTATCCGTAAACTTGAAATCAAAGTGAATTGCATTAAATAATGTTAAAAAGAGCTATTAACAAATACCTCTCAGGCACGAAGATTTAACGATATAAGTGGATTAAAGCAGTACATACTCATTATTGATCGAAATAATGAACTTTGTAATTTGAAATGAAACAAGCGCAGTATAAAAACTGTGCAAACATTTTCAACTCTTATACAGATTGTGTTGGAGTCATAACATTTAAAATTTAACTCACCAAATTTGGCAAGTTATGACAAATTTAATACTATTATATTTTATTTATTGGTATTGTAATTATTTTTTTAATTTTGTGATTATGAAATTAGTGGCCTAAAGTTATTTGATACTTGTTATATCTTTTGCCTTCAATTATTTAAATACGGACCCATCTAACACAATTTCTATTTCTCACAACAGTAAAACCATTGTAAATATTATATTATTATTATCACAACCATTAAAGCGATTCCTGTAAATAGCAAACAATAGTTATTTGTACACTTAGGGTTCAAAGTGATATTTTGTTCACTGAGAATTTCAGTTGTCAACCGAAGCTTGCTGAGGTTGACAAGAAATTCGAATGAACATAATTCAATTGAACCCGTAGAGTACACATAATTTTATACATTGTAATCTAGTGTCTTTGATTTGAAAAATGTCAAAAATTTTAATAAAACAATCTCAGTACATTATTTTATTATTATAGTACGTGAGCGTGAGACAAAGTAACAGTTTTTGTTTTTTGTCTCCCTAGAGAAGAAAAACTCATTTTGAATGGATGCTATGAGTGAACAAAAGCTTACTTTGAACGCATCAAATGTATAAAGTATTTTAATTTGGAGAATTAATCACAGAGAAGTATTCCACCAACGTTCCCAGTATCAATATCGAAAAATATAACAATAATTAAACAATTTTAGTGGGCAATTAGAGTTTTAAAACTTATTATTTAAAATTTAAAAATAAATTTAAAAAATACCAATATGCTAATGGAATTATTGGATCAAGATAAACTAAGATGTTTAAACATAAATGTAAATATTAAATATACATATTTAGAAAGAACCTTTCTCTACAGAAGCCATTTTCGGTGATTCTTTTGAATAAAATATGGGAAAAGTCGTTTAGATTCAAATTACTATTACAGAATATTTGACGCAATGAAAGCTTTTTAAACCGTTATCATCTCAAGTGCGGGCGCCGTAATATTCTATTGGTACAATGGGATGATATCTGCCTCTGTGTCCTAGTGGTTAACACCATAGACTGCCTCCTCGAGGTTGTGGGATAAAATACGGGCGGATATTTTTCTAGCGCGAAAAAGGTTCCATTTCTGTATAGCAATAACATTGCGAAATAATATTCATAGCGAATTATAAAGTAATGGCGCAAAAAAAATAAAATGGGCGAATTGACTGGATCCTTTTACAACTGGTCTAGGTGTTATTAATTGACTAATAATACACTGAAAAACAAATACTCACGAAAAATCTAACACCTGATGGTTGAGGTTGAGACTAGTTCTCTAATGGAATGTTGTGGGAAAAATTATTACAATAGGATGATCCGGAATAATCAGGATTCTGTTGTATTTACCTTTGTTTGAAATTTTTTTTTGTAATTTTGAATTTATTCAATATAATACATAAAATTTATATAATTTTTCTCTTAAATATAACATTTTACCACTTAAGCAAATCGCTTTTCAATCAGAACCCTTCAACCTTAATTAAATAGCTATCATCTTTTACAATAATTATAAATTAAATTTACTTTCTTTGAACTTAGATCTAAATTAAATAAATTTGCTACTTATAACTTAAACTAACAAAATAAACGAGAAAAACAAATTTGCAATATTTAGCCTCTATTTCCTGTCTACTTTTGGTTAAAAATCCAATACGTTCGTGGCTTTTAAGCGCCCTTGTGTTTAATATTGCCTTATCTTATTGATCTAGATCTTTAAATAACTATTATAAATCTGATTCTAATAAAAATACATTGCAATCATGAACTGAATAAGAAGTTTCTGTATTAAATATTTTATTGAAAAAAAACTGGCATTAATACGTTAAATTTTACAATTATTAATGGCTTCCATTTGTATTTTGATTAACTCAGCTCACTATTCCAAAAAATCTATTATTTTAAATATAATTAATTACTAATAACACCCTCTTAAAAATCACCGTTTTAAACATCTGGTGAAACGTTTAATTTCATGTACTTAGATATATATGCTTGATTGTGATTGATGCAAAAAGGTGCCAAATCCTAATTATTGCATTTGAATAAGCCCTTATGAATAACAAAAATTAAATATTTTTTTAACAAATAGTTTTCCATTGAAATCCACTCTTACCTTTCCCAGTGATGTTTAATAAAAATATTTTTCTAAAAATAATTAACTCAGTCAAGTACGTCATGTTTAAAGTACAATCAAAAGAAGAGTAGTTCATTAAATTCCGTGAAGTGAATTACCGGCACCTGAACAAACAACTACCGGACATTAACTGGATTAACTCATAACAAGTGACTAACAGTCTAACACCTTGCTTTTATATTTTCGGACAGTTAAACTCTAAATATGTAAATTTAAAGGGTCTTTCGTTAGTAACAGCTACTTATGGTCAATATTTTTCTTACCTCTTTAAAAGTTGTTTTTGCCATAAAAAAAATATTTACCTTTTTTATGTTGAAAATTCACTCGAAATGAGGAAACGACATTCGAGTTGCATTGATTTATTTCTAAACTAGTTTGATACATTTTATCATTTTAAAATAACCTTCAAGTCATAAACGTTGCGACGTTGTTGAAGCGTGGTTGTCAGGAAAAGACATTTCTTTTGAGCATATAGTAAAATAGTTATTCTCAATTAGGCTTGTCTTTGAGGCAAATTATCTCGTATTTCAAAACCAGCCCATGACTCAATTCAGATTTAATAGCGTTTGGGGTTGGTCAGAGTTGTTGTGAGATTATAAATTAATTATGGTTTTCCATTAAAACTAATTAGTAGAATTTTGAAAACTAACGATACTTCAATGGCAAGAGTTTATGGCAATTTTTTTGTATCGAATACAATTTTATTCTCTTACTATTAGGCTTGATTTGAATTTAAAATATAATCAACCAGACAGGTTTAAAATATTTGGAATTTATCAATAAAAAACAATGAAATTGGGAAAGAAATTCAAAAATAAATTTATTCAAGTTTGATTCATAAGAATAGAACAAGGCCATGGGGAAATAATGAAACTCTTCCGTAATTATGCAGGTTTTATAATTATTTTTAAATGACGTCAAACTCACACATAGTTTCTCAGTGAACAAGAATGACGTCTTAAATTATCATAAGATTAAGACAATTGCATAGTAGTTTTTATTTCAAAAGCATAAATATGCTAGTAACAACACGTTTTTATGATGTAGAGAAGAAGTATGTAGTGTGAACTTCACATTTTTTCGTTTTTTCAACGATTTAGTTCAATTTTTATTGTCATTTTATGTCTCAACGTTTTACATACATCTTTTTTGTAAGTAGTGTTAACCTCTGAGTCATGATACAAGCACGTATCTATTAGTTCTTATTAAGTCGTTATCTCTGTCTACGATTTAATTAGTAACAATCACCTTATTTTTATAGGTGCGTTAACTTTTTCATTTTTGGTCTTAGGCCAGGCTCATGATATAGTACGAATGTTGGAAATATAGTTTTTCTGCTTGTGAGAAAATATAAAAAAAATGTTATAAGTTATATAGGTGCCGGAGGCGAGAGTTTTATAGTTTCCGATTTAAAATACGTACTTTACATCCGATCCTATTGAAAATACTATACAGAATGATCATAATAGTATTTTATTTAACAAGGTCGTTACTCGTTACTAAATAGCATTTTTTAAATAAATTTGTGTGTTTATCAATATGTATTAACTTTATTTTAAATAAGACTGTATGTATATTGTAATAAAATCGTTAAAAATTGTATTTCGAAAATGCTCAAATGAATAGTCATAATAGTTAATTAGATGAAATGTCAATAATAAATGCAATATTAAACGTTATCAACCGAGCTTTGTGCAGGACATCACGAATTTGATTTTGTGATTATTCAATCTAAATATAAAATTTTCATTATTTTTTGTCTCATACAAAATTGATTCAAGTTTTTGCAAATATGCTATGATATAAAGTTGTATTCTTTTAAAAGATATTGTGTGTAAATTTGAAGTCCCAGTGTCTTTTGGTTCCAGAGATATCAAGGAGAAACAAGTACGGTTATAGTGCATGTCATTTTTATGACTTAAATCTTAAGCTAATCTTTTTTCAGCCATAATCCACCAACCTTTAATGTAAATTTCTAAACTTTTTAACAATAATTAAATTTACTATCTTAGACATTAGAACTAAATTGGTTATCTCTGATCGTACCTAAAAATATGAAAAATTATCTCACTTATTACTTACCTTAAACTATTAAAAATGAAGAAAAAATGACCATTTAACCTCCATTCCCTGCCATTAAACTACTAAAAAATAACTTTCAGGACACATATTAAACAGTTTTTATTTGTTGTTATTTTGTGCCGTTTTCAATCAGCTGATCTATTCACATCTTGTACTTGACATACTTCTCAATAAGTAAATATATCAAAACTATTTTTGCATTGACGTTGCACAAATTTGTACCAATGATCGATCAGATAAAAATGATATAAAAATTAGTTTCTTTATACCAGATTAAACTTGAATGCAAAAGTGGTTCATATTTTTTTGGTTTATTTTTTGCAAAAGCCATATTTTAATAATATGATAAATATTATAATCAATTATATACAATAAATTATTAAGTAAATAAAATAATAATTATATAATCAAGAAATAGCAGTAGTACCCTAGAGATTCTCGTATTCTTGAAGGACCTAACAAATATACCTATAATATTATAAAAGTAACAAAATTGAAGCCCTCTTCATGAATGGTTGTTCAGAAAGTTTTTATAAAATCAATATATTGAATTATATTACAAGAGTTTGCAATGGATTGATGAAATGAAGGTCACGGTCAGGAGTCTTGTGTGTAAGACGTTTTTTTTAAATAGGAAAATCTATAGGACGTACTAGGAAAGCCGACCCCAAGTTAAATGCGGAAAAAGGATAAGAAAAGAAGATATTACAAGGGTAATACTATTACAAATATTAAAATCATGAATTCGAAAAAAAGAATGCAGTGAAATACACATAACTAAAAAATCAAATCTATAATTTTATGATACATATGTGGCTTAAGTAAATCCAATTTTCCTTTTAATTTTATCTGTAATATTTACCTTCCAATAAAATATTAGAGAAATTTGTATTTCACGAATTTAAATTAGTAATAAAATTGTTTTCATAAATAATTAATAGGTGATGATAAAATTTTAATTTGATTGGTTTAAAAGTCGATTACAAAGCATACGATTTTCCGCGGTGTGAAAGGCCGTTTACTGTAATTAATTTAGCGAATTATTTGCGGTATGTTTTGCCTTATGTTGAACCTCCCCGGTGCATGGAAACACGTTTCTTTTGTGATCAACAATTGTATTTTTATAAAGCACCGAATGACACTGATAGGGCTAAAATCAGGTACTGCCTTTTCCACGGTTGGATAACACGGAAGTTCGAGGGGTTTAATTGTTTTCCAGTTTTGCTTTTCTTTATATTATAATTAATATAATAATATGCGAAGTAGCTCGATTAAGTAAATGAAGGGGTATTGATTTGATTTTTATTAATTATCAATATTTATGTAATTCCTAATGGAAGCATAGGCAATTAAAGTAATATGAATTTTACTGTTTTATTGGCCAAGCTAAGCAAAATGGAACACAAATTATTACAAGACAATCAGCAAAAACGAAAGAAAAGACAAACAAGCACAGCCCTTGTAATCAAAATGCGCAAAATGGGTTATGAAATCGTCGTTCAATTCGACAAATTGTTTTTCGGGTAGAAATTAAATTGGTCCCCAAAATATATACAAGTGGTCGTTGGACAGCATAACAAGAGTGGTTGGATAACGTCAATTTGTTGCTGCTCTTGTTGGGTGCTTTTGTAAACTTTTATCATGTCTCCCTCTCTCTCTTGCTCTCTTTCTGTGTTGTTAAAGGCTGTGTTTGGTGTCCATTGGGAAATATACGGTAGTGGGCTTTTGGCTCAAATGAATTCCGAATAATGCAATCGCAGAGGCAGTAATCGTGATCGATCAAGAAATGAAAGTTATAACAGTTTGAAACTGTTATAACTCTAATTCCCTCTAATCTTGAATACTAATTCGACTAACTATTACAAAAAAGTCAACCGATAAGCCTTCATTTGATCGACTCTTGAACCTGAATAGTGTTCGCCGAAAATTTGCACCGGTTATGAGCGAGACTGGTGGCCAAACAAAAAGGTAACCTTGCCCACCTTGGCAATGCTAATAATCGATGACAATAACAACAACTATCCGGCGACGACGACGACGCCGCCGTTGCGGAGTGAAATGCTTTTGAGATCAATGAAACCAACTCCACAGCGAGCCCAGAAAAGAAAAACTGCCTTTGAGTCACCCATAAAAACTCAAACACTTCCACGAGGAAATGCTGATACTCTAATTACAACACCACTATTTCTGTTGCCACTGCCCAAAATCTCGATCCAGTTCACCTTAAGACTGATCCGAATACCAAACGGTTCAATTAAATGGCATATTAAATTCCCATGATTACGAATTAGAAGAAAAAACTGTTTTATTGCAAAAATATTTCGTTATTGACTATTTAATTTTAATAGGAAAAAATTATGACACTGTTAGGGTCCTTTAATAGCTTTAAAAGCCCAGAAGTAATAAAACTGCCTTTACATAAATTCCACAACCACGGAAATCGGCTTAACCTTGGAGGAATTAAGTTCAATCTCTGAGAGACAGTTGCTTTGCATCACAGTTTAGACACAATTTGAAGGGAATTTCTTTTGGAAATTTGAAAACCATTTTGATGCGAATTTAATTTGCACCAAATTCGCGCGTTTGATTCGGCAATGCCTTAAGCGTGTGTTTTCTATGCAGTTGGAGTGCAACATTGATTTCTTTATCACCTCACCTCTCTGCTGTGTGTAATTCAATTCAGATATTAATGCATTGCAAAATGTTGCCAATATTATATAACCGTTTGGCATAAAACATTGAGAGCTGGTGAAAGAGTACACCATGAACGAGACAAGCCAAGACGAATGCCTGGGTGGGATTGATAGATCGATCTAATGGTGGAAGACCTTTTGTTACCTTAACACCTTTTCTGTCATTATTAAATTGTTGTTTTGATTGTCTTTTTTGTATTAATTTAATGCAATTTCCATTTTGGATAAGATTTCATGATATCTTGATATTTGTGTACTTGAGGCTTGTGGACGTGGATTGTGGATGCATACGAGTATATGGGGTAATTGAGAGGACTGAGACTAGTTCTTCTTTGGTTACCTGTGCCCCAAGAGACATACGACCAAACCTATACCAAGACAATGGGTCGAGCGCGTATCAAATAGTAAAACACAAAGCCCGAGCCAACGACTTTTCCCCGGCTCCAACTCCGTTCGGCTGGAGTCTTACCCAAGGTTTCTTTCACCCATATAAAAGTGGAGCGGGCGACCACAGTGGATCAGTTCTCGTCCACCATCGGAATAGGTAGCACCTGCCATTTGGATACCCCTTTATTTGGACTAATTTGTGTGTGAATTTGAGTGTAAAGCAGCAATTTACCATGTTTAAATTTGTGAGTTTCTATTTCTCAAAGGACTTCTTTTAATGAGAATGTTCTCCAGTTCTTCAAGATTCTAATGTGATTGTGTGTTGTTGATTGTAGGTGATTATCGCCGCCCTCTGCGCTGTGGCTAGTGCTCAGCATCCCATCAATAGTGACCCCAGAACTGCGGCCATTATCAGTGAACAGAGGTACTTGAGCGGAGACGGCAAGTTCGGAGCCGCCTACACACAGGAGGATGGCACTGACTTCAAGGAGGAGACCGATGCTGATGGAACCCGTCACGGATCCTACAGCTACATTGACCCCAGCGGTCAAAAGAGGACCGTCTCCTACACAGCTGGCAAAGACGGGTAAGTTCGGTGGCCAAGTGACCCAATTTTCACAAAGACCGTGCAACTATTAAACGGGGAGAAAGCCAGAGCAAAATATAGTTCAGTGTTGCATCATTTCATCGCTGTATATAATGTAATTATTATTATGACGGAGGAGACCAAAACGAAAAGTGAAAATAATTCGAATTCTCCGATGCCGGTTACGAAATTATGGATAGATTGGATGAAATTTAATAGTTAATTGGCCCATAGTAGTTCAGTAACTATAATATCTCTCGGGCTGTGTAACCGATGTAGTTGTTCGGGTGTGAAATTATCGGGCAAAGAACCCATAATTGAACTAGTTTCAAAACTGAAATGCAAAACAATGCAAATTTGTTTAATTTGTTTCTATTGATTGCAGATTCCGCGCCAGTGGAGATCATTTGCCAGTTGGACCAGCTCCTCCACCACACGCTGCCGCCCCTGCCCAGCCCCAATACCAGCCCCAGCCTCAGTACCAGGCCCAGCCCGCTTATCACGCCGCTCCAGTGGCTGCTGCCCGATCCAACGACCAGGACTACGATGATGGATCCTACGATCCCCGATACAACGACCCCAGCTTCCAGGGACCATCAGGCCGTGCCGGACCAGCTGTGCATGCCCCAGCCCCCGTCCAGCCCCAGTACCAACAACAGTACCACCAGGCCGCCCCTGTCCAGCCCCAATACGTTCAGCCCGCTCCCCAGCAGGTCCGATACACCCAGCCCCAACCCCAGGCTGTTCCCCAACAGCAATACCAACCCCAGCCCCACCACTACGAAACCACCCCCAACCCCCACCGATTCCAGCCCCCAGGCCAGCTCTCTCTGAGCCGTACCCCAGACGGTTTCTCTTACTCCTTCAACAAGGTCTAAATTAAACAGTCCTATGCCATTTAATCAATTCCTCAGTTCCCTTCCCAAACACCAACAATCCTATTATCTCCTCAGCACCGAAAACCTGAAATGTCGCGTGAAAATTTAGTTGGCGCAGTCCAATTAATTGTTGTGATAATTTATTAATGTTTGCCTAAGTGTAACGCAAAAAAAAACATGTATATGAAAGAGAACGTTGTTGTACAGTACTGACAGGGAAGAGCACGCTCTCCGGAGAAAGATACACACAAATAAAAGAACTGATCGAGCACGATCTGAAGAAAATAAAACAAAGGTGTTTCATTTCTGGTCTATCCGATCATGTTGCAAAACATGGTGTACAGAAGAATAAGAAGGAGGAGGAAAAGGTTGTAGACTTTTAGTCTAATCGGTATTACGTCACTGCGATCACTGATCTGTCTGCCGCCTGTTGATTATATACTCTCGGCACAATACAGCAGATTGTAGTATGTAAGGCGAATTGTGTGACCCACCCATAAGATTTAAATAAATCAGGGCAATTAAATACGAAACCGAAAGTGGTTTAAATATTATACTTTTGTATTATATTATATATGGTGATCACTTCCTCGTCTCGCGCGCGATCACGCGGGTACACTTTAAATGCTTCTCTTTCTCTAGATCTTTGTTTTCGGGTCTCTTATGCTTGACGATCACAGCAACAGCAATTCCCGGTGTCTCGGTAAAGTCAAGGTGAACTCTTTTGTTGCGCGATCTTGCGCGATTGTTGATCTCGCCCAATAAAATACCAGCATACTAGATCAAACAATTGCCTAACCAGAAACTGACACATAGAGGGCCGCCGCCGCCGCCATTTCGGGTAATTGATCGATGCAAAAGAAAAATCTCTATAAAATCCCAAAGATTCGATCGTGTGCATTCATTTTGTAAATGAATTGGGTGTGTTGCTTAAAACTGTTATAATATAATATTAAATACTGATTACAAAGTAATGTTTGGTTACGCAACCTTGGCGCTGGTGATCGAGAGAGAGACTGAAATGCAACAAGACTTACTTTAGTCTTGTTAATAAAATGGGGAAATAATAAATAGTCCGATTTTCGAAATGAGATTATTACCGATCAAGAATGGAACAATTTGCAAAGAGAGTGTGGGTGTTTTGCCAATATTTTCAGAGTGTACTTGTGTTTTTGGCGGAAGCAAAAATGCATGATCGCGCAAGATCAACCGCTTACCGCACCACTGTAAACGCAGCAACAGCCACAGAACATGATCGAGAGAAAGAGCCATTCCAATCATATAATTGGTAATAACCACTAATTTTTTCGCCATTACAATCATTTTACTTGCTTGTTAATTAAAACAGGCATTTGCATAATATAAATTTTCATTGCAAAACCTGATAAGAATTGCAATTTATTGTGGTTAGTGGAAAAATGGCGCCAACATTGTGATGAAAAATTATTTACATGAGTCTTTACACCATTATACGAAAGTTATTATCAGATAGTTTCGAATTTTCTCTTCTCTTTCCTCTTATTTATGATTATTGCCAATTTCTCAAATGCGAAATAAAAATTAGTCACTTGGATTCTTCAACATTAATCATTTTTCTATTATGAGTAATGTTCACTGATTCTTTCCTATGATAATGACAAATTGTGAAATTAATATACCATTAATAGCTGACAAAGAACAGGATTTAGAATATTGAGTTTTGACAAATCAGTTTTGAAGAATTGAGCTAATAAATCATCATAAAAGTCTAAAATCGTGATTTGACTCATGAAAAATTAGAGCTTATGCTGTGACTGAATATGATCAACTTTGCATACATTAAAACTCAATTAAGAAAAACCATTTGTAAAAATAATAATCTTGCGAAACGTATTAAAAACTGAAAGGGCTCGGAATAATAATCCATATAACTCTTAATGGAACATGTCGAAAACTTTTGCTGATTTTAATAATTATGCCATTTGTAGTCAATTTATTTTGTTTTCAAGATATAATTTCTTATGTAAAAATGACATAAAAATATGCTAGAATAAACAGTATTAGGGTTTTGACCTGTTATTGAAATTCGAAAATGTTTGTGATAACACATGCAATAAATTGTTATAAAATGAAATATAACCCCCAAACTGTTATGGAAATTACGTTAATAAAAAATCACTCAAAATGCAATATACGAGTATCAATCAATCATTTTAAGATAGTGACAGAGTGCCTTTTTGTGATACACATAAAATAGCTTATATGGTTGCTATGCAATAGTGTTATAAGTTTAAATATTACCGTATTTGGGTTCATAGTTATAACAGTTTATATTAAAGTCTAAATTATTATTACATTTCTTACTAATACATACTTTTATAAGATAAAGTTATGTTGGATAAAGAACCGGCTTCTACTGTAAGTTTAATATTATCAATATAACTCTACTTTTATAGTATGTATGTAGTTTGTATGAGAAATATATATTAATATATATAATATATTATATTATAAATAATTTTTAGAATAAATTCAGGAAATACAGGAATTATAGATAATAGAACAAAAAATTTTTTTAATATTTATAATTTTTATTTTTTCATAAATGTGTTTTTATATATTATTCAACAAAATGTTAGTTTCATTGCTATAAATAATAGGTTTTAAAATAACAAAGAATTTTTTGAATACCTGTTAGGCTTTTATTTATTAAACACAAATGAAAAAAACAATAAAATTTAATAAAACTTATATCAATTGAAATTTCATTTTTCCAAAATTAAAAAAACCCAAAATTATTTAGTTATATTAGTTTTATATTTGCTGTCTATACATAAAAGATATATTTAATTTAATAAAATGAAATATGAAATTTTGCATAAAGGAATTTTTACTTTGAATTAAAGAAACAAAATTAAACAGCTTTAAACACAAGTCGGCGAAAATCGGTTTTTTAAAACCGAATGGATAAAGTGGCTTACCTCTAAACCCTGTGTTCATCTAGAAATGTATGTCCAAGAACTGTAAGTCCAATGCCATCAATTTACCATCCTCTTTCGGGTCTAGTTTTCAAAAAATGGTCTTTACAGTATAAACTTGAACATTTCTCTTCATTATAAGGATAAATATTAGGAAAATTTCGACTTCGGTATTGTCCCAGAACTGACGATGAGTTGAGTTCTTATAATTTCTGGGCATTTTGGTTATCTATGTACAAAACATGTTCGGTTTAATTACCGCCGTCAATGCCACTAATTGACTAAATGAGAGGTATGGCATTTTGTCCATATGTCATTTTGAAAGAAAAAAAATTTTTAAAAAATTAAATAAATAGGATTCTATTTTAAGACAAAGATGAATCCTTAATGGATAAAATAAGCACCAGGATAATATGTAAATTAGCGAAACTCTTCTAGTATGTTCAATTGAACAAAATGTAAATAAAAACTTATTTGACTGGAAAAACTTCTGAGGGCCCTGGCACTAAGACACATGGACTGAATGCGTTCAAATTTTGGCAGGATAGCCAAAGCCATTTGGGTTACAAGATAGCTCAGTCAGATACGAGCTCAAAATTGCCAAAATCCAGAGACACCCCTTAAGCCATTTTGTACATATTTCCCCTACTATATAGAAAATTTGAAAAGGAAAGTTCTATATACCCTAGGCATCTACTTTGAGAATTGCATGTGCTTAGATTTTAATTTAGTAGGTATATTGTCTTCTTATTCTTTACTACATGTTTTGAGAATAAATAGCAAATAAATCTGCGAATTTCATAAAATTTTGTAAAAAAATGGTTTGAGAACAACATAATTAAACACTCGTTTTCTACAACTTTGTGTTTAATTATAGTACATTATCTTCACACCTTATTGAAATAACTATTTTGATTGATAAAAATTTTCGTAAAATATTCAGTTTTATTTCTACATTTAAATTAAAAAAAATAGAATTATTTGGAATTTTAGCTGATTTAAGTTGTACTAATTTTTTCCTTCAAATTTCCCTCGAAAAATTATATTTAAGACTACTTTATTAAGTTTGGGTAAATATCCTTATTTTATTAACAAAATAGTTTGCAAAGGCTCTGTATGGGATTACTAAGTTTTACTCGTTGCTAACCTATCCTTAATTAAGTATATAAAAAAGATTTGCCGATAATAATGTAAAATTTAACTCAAAAAGAAATTGCAAATGATATATTGAAATGGCGCTAATCTTTATTAGATATACTAATATTTATCTAGACAGATCTTTTTGAAAGTGAGTTAATTTTAAATCAATTATTTAATGTTACTCAAGTATTTTTCATGAATTTATGTTGTTTAAATGTGCTTTTGGAGAAGAAAAAAATAGACTTAGTTAAAGCTTGCTTATAAAATTCTTCAAAAGAATAATACTTTAAACAATAGATACTTTAATATAACTTTAACTTATTTCTGTTTTAATTTTGAAAATGTTTTACGTTAAAAAAATAAATTAACATGTAATCATGAACAGATTTTTTTCAAATAATATCAATGCTTTATTTGATATATTTTTAATTTACATAAATATGGCTAATAAAAACAATGTTCTAGAGTTAAAAAATTGAAATTCGAAACAAAACAATGTTAAAATAAAATGGAGAAAAAAGCTGTTGGTCCACATTGAAATGTTAAACATCGAAAGAAATTGCAAAAGTTTTATCGACAAGACTCTTAACCGTTATAAGAGATGCTTTTATTTATCTCTATGGTTCTTCTTACATACGTGAAATCGGAGTAGCGATTGTTGTGGAGCGCGATCTTTAATGACTTACAAAGTGACCTACAAAATACAAATTGGAATTAAATACACAAAGTACACAGTTAATTTTTAGCATAAACTGCAATCGGTCAAGCATACGTGAATTTCCATTAAAGATCGCTTTCTCTGAATGGCAACGAAACAAATGATGAAAACTGTGTTTTGTGGAAATTGAAAGTGCAATAAATTAACATCACTTTCAAATATGTGCTTTGAAAAACGAAATTCTAAGCAAATGGAAATGCGTCCAATTCTATTCCAAAAGAAACTCTCAAAAACATCCAATTGGATCGAACAAGAGCTTCCATTGCTGATAAAATCTATGGAAACTTTCTCATCTAATTATACATAGGCAGACGCACACACATGCGGTCATTCATCGGCAAATAAATTAACTAGTAATTTAATAACAACTTTCTTCGCTTCCGTCCGATAAATAGGAAATTAACCTTGCACATTGAACATGTCAATTTCAAATTTAACGAGATTAACGAGAAATCAGATCAATGGACTGAAAAACTTTAGAAGATAGATAAAACATCAATAAAACCATGTGCTTAATAACACATTTCAAATCAGACCACGAACTTTTTCTAGTTTTTTCTACAATATTTATAAAATTGTTTCAAAATATTGAGCTCATGTTTTATGTATTGATTTCGTAAACAACAATGAAATGTTCCAATTTAAAATGTTCAGAACAATACTGCCCAAGTGTGCAGTACTGAATTATGGACTTATTTTCACTCGACTCTTGAATATATTTTATTTTTATCAAATAAAATCAACCTTTTAGAAGACCCTCTAACAATAAACTAGAAAATATAAATAATTTCTTTGAACCAATAGAGGCCTAAGTACGAAGAGGGATGAAATGAAACGTTATTAATTTATAGTTGGTATAACAGATATATTCACAGTAAAGTACACACTTCCATAGATATCTATGCATAAATAAATAATAAAGTAATTCATAAGCTAGTCAATGAATTGGTAGAATTTAGACGGAGAAATGGATTGTGTAAGGTCCGTCGATTAACGGTGTCCTGTAGTGTGACAGTCCTGGTGAGACGACTCTTGATGGCTTCCTCCTCGAGAAATGTTGTGGCTTTTGGTTAACAATGGGCCTGAATTTATTTCCACTAGAAAAACTGGGCCTTGAGAAGCCTTTCTGTTGCTGGTATTTCAACTGTTCTAACAGAGCTTGTTGTTCGATTTTTTCATCCTGTTGGGCCTTCAAGAATTGTTGATACTGTCCTTTGGAAGCTGGATTTGGGCGTTGTTGTTTAATAAACTCCTCTTTGCTTGATGAAGGATTGAACAAGCTTGGCTTGGAAATTGAACTGCTCGATTCATAACTTCCTACTTGAATTGGTCTGAACTGGTCATCGGAAGGATACAAATTTGGGACTTCTTGCAGTTTAAAGTTGGGTTTGAATTCAACGGATTCAGAGCTTCCAGTTTTGAAAGAAGAGAATTTGTTCGAGCTGTCGAAATATTCATTTTCTCCCTTACTACCTCCCACTTTGAAGTCACTGGAGACCTTGAAATTGGAATTATCACCGAACTTGGACTTGAAGATGCTGCTCTCAAATTTATTAGAAGGTTGCTTAAAGCTGCTTGTCGGCTCTTTCTTCAACTTTGATAAAGCAGAATGGTAATCGTTGATGAATTTCTCTGTCAAATATCCAGAACTGCTCGTGTGTCCATCATCGGGGAATGTCTGGTAGCTGCCTCCCAAGCTAGATGCTGTGTGAGTTGGTGCTGGATGATTGATTGCGAATTTGGTGGTTATTTGTCCAGCTCCTTCGTTGAATTTGAAGAGTCCAGTTGATCCTTCGCCTGATGATGATCCGAATTTAGTGCTCGAGAACTTGCTCTTTGATGGAGAACTGGTGGAAGCCTTGAAGGAACTGAAGTCGAAACTTGAAGGCTTATGGGTAACACTGGTCTTGTAATTCACTTCGTAAGATCCATCGTCCTCACTATCATCCTCATGGACCGGGCTGCCGTAGCTGTTCTTTGTCTTAGCCTTAGTGCCAAAGCTGAACTCCGAGGAGAAGTGACTGTTGGCATTTGGCCCGACTCCGAAAGACTGGAAATTAATAACAACAAGTAATTAGAATTATGTATATAATTTTTGACAAATTTATTACTTGTAAGAGGTTTAGGATCACAGTCCTAAAGATATGGCCTGGATTAAAGCAATCATTAGCCAATATTTACTATTTCATAATAATTTTAAAAAAGGATTAAAGGATGATTAAGTTGTTATTATATTTTAATTAAATATAGAATTCATTTGAATGAGAATATAAAATTATGCACTATAAGTAACAAACTTAGTAATTTCCACATATTTGAAATACAAAAACTGTATTTAAGAAAAAATAGGAAAAAAAGAAAATTATGTGAGCACAATCATATCGTTCAACTAATTTGGTATTCAATTTGGTTTAACAATTTTTTTGCAATACGATAAAAACTATGAAGTGTATAATATAAAAAAGATCGATTTAGATAAATATTACAATAAAAATTTAAATTCGTTATTTCTATTTCGGGACGACTTTTTGTAACAAAGTCAAATTTAATCGAAAATAAAGATTACAGAATTCTATTTTTAAATAAATTGGTTTTCTTTGACAAAAAACACTTTCTAACAAAACAAAGCCTTTCCCATTGAAAAAGTCCATTCATTGTATCAATTTCAGGCCAAAAACTGCATTTTAAAATAGCCAATTTCTATTCAATATAATATAATGGCTCGATATCGAATCTATTGTGTTAAATTTTGGCACAAACATTTCACACATTATCGAAATGAGTTTCTATTTATGGTAAGAGTATAATAACTGTTTCTCGAGTGCAATTCACAAGAGTTACCTTTCTGTCGCTTTCGATGGTCGTCTTGAAATTCTTGGCAGCCGGATCTCCGAATGAGAACTTGTCGTTCAGTTCCTCATGGTCGAGCTGTGTGGATTGCTGTTGTTCTTCAGCTGCAACAGGTTCTTTGTTTTTCAAGCGGTTCAGACGAAGACGCTTAGCAGAAGCTCCATCCAGAGCGACTACCGCCCAGAGTATCAACACCACGTACTGCAATCAGACACAGAAAGGCATTAACTATCATCATCTAATGCAAAAATTTGCAATTCAAGTTTACAATACAAGTGAGAGGTTTCTCTTTTCTCTCTCTCTTCACTTTTTGTGTCACTGGTGTCACGCGCTTTAAAGACATTATTTAATTTCTGCTTAAAATCAGATTCATATTCTTGTAAGTTAAAGGGTGTCTCTTTTCAATTTGGTGAATTAGTTTTTTATTAGATTATAGGGTTAAGTCAATTCTATGTTTCTTTGTAATCTGTATTATAAACTTAATCTTGCTTTTTATTTTTTAGACTAATTTTTCCTTGAAAAAACCTTCTACTTAATTTTGACTTCGGACTACTGTAGACAATGACCTCGTCGATCTTTAAAGATGTTCTACCAGTTAATATTTGAGAATAGTCAAATTATCTACAATTAAATCCTCATTTATTTTCTCGAATACCTCTTTGTAAAAATGAATACTCTTATTAAAAACCAATTTTATGTAAAAAAATATAATTTTGAACAGAAAAACTAATGGCCAATACAGATTTCTAATTTTGAGATTTACTTATGATATTTAAAAAAATACTTCTTGGCGTTCCATGAGAATTTTAATGGAGCTAGGAACATTCATGCGAATGAAGAAGACATTTGTTCAGTAAGCTTATAGCCATAAAATTCTAGTAAAAAAATAATAGTTTATAGAAAGTGTCTGGTTGAATTCTATACTTAAACAATACTAATATTTTTTTCTAAAACATCGATTGAGTTAAAGGTTAATACATTACGATACACAATACAAAATACTTTTAATATTGAAGATCAGTCAAAAACTGAAACCGTTAATTTCAAATTGGACACCCTATAATTGAAACTGCAATGACCTTGAGCAATGGTGGATCTGTGTGAAAGAAATCGTTTCACGGTTGCATGATCCACCACCTGCTGTCCACCAAGATCATGGCCAAGTTTACGGTGGCGCCAACTCTTTTTTTTCACTTTCCACAATTCGTTCGAATCACAGTATGCGCCAATTTCAAACGATCGAAAACGATCGTGGAATCTCTATCGTAGATCATTGCTTTGATCACATACACAAGCAGGCTTTTGACACCAATAGTCAATGGCCAATGATTATGGTGGAGTTGGCTCATTTGGTTATCCGGTCAATCGGTGCTTTAATTTCTCCACTTTTGAATCACACATCACTTTTGATGATTCCACCGATAGAAAAAAACAAAAACAAAACAACGATCAGAGAGAAGCACACTTTGTTCTTCTTTTCTTTTTTTACTTTTTGTCCTCCAAACAGTTATCGGTCAGTCTTTCTTTTTTCTTTCTTTCAAATCACTCTTATCGTAATCCCCTTTCTTATCTATGAACTCAATCCTCATCAGTATTTCGTAAATTCTTAATCTCCACCAGAGATTTGCATTCGCCAAAACTTACCACAATTTTCATTTTCAAGACCTCAAATTTTCACTCTCTTTAAGAAGCAGCCGTTATCCACACGAGTTGGGTATCACACAAACAGATCACTTTTGGTTTGAATCAACACTGAATGAAGGTATCCAAGTGGGGTATATCCGGAGAGGAAGGAAAGTAGGTGGTTCGGATGGAAGTCGAACGGTGGTCAGAGTAAAACTAAGCTCTATCAAAAAATGAAGATCGCTTTTATACGAAGCCCGAGCGGAGAAAACCACTCTCCATCCAGAGCCATGTGATTGCACCCAGAGCAGCGGACACTTGTCATTTCCTACAACCGGTGAAGTGATGGGGACATGGCTGCAGAGCCATAGAAATCACACCTCAAGTGCCATTTTGACGAATTTTCTCCACGTTTGCAATTGGATAAAGATTTTCAAAGGGATAAGAGAAGGGCATCGACTCATCTGCACTTACACATATCGTTGAAGATCTTTATGGATTGTTCCAGCAGTTGATGGTTGATGTCTTTTAATGGTTTTCTTGAACATGTTTGTAAACACTGGAATCATCTCTTAAGTGTGCAAGAGGTGATTATTCCGAAAATTGTTGATTAAAGATGTAATTTGTCTTGTCAAGTTTTTTTGAAGGTTTAAAACCCACTTGTTACGATTAAAAAGCTGTTAACAACCATTTTAATTGAAGTATTGGATTAGGAAAGATTCGTTGAGTTGACGATAATTGGAAAAGTAATTGGGTTTTAACAAGTTTGTTTACCATATTTTACGTCTAAGATAGCAGTCGAATTATTATAACTGTTTATCAAAACTTATTGCAATCGTAAAGAATATCCATTTATTTACAAACGTTTCTACACAGATTTTTTACTCCAATATTTTCGATGTTTTGTAAAAGTTTATACATATATTTTTATTTCTATGTCTTATATACATATATTTAGAAATCAGACTACAGACCGAAAGTGAAATTTATTATTCTTTACAGATCATTTAAAATGGTAATTTAGAGTAATTTGTTATATCCAATTTATACTATGTGTTAAATGACAAATAAAAAAATCAACTAAAGTTACGTGTATTTAATATACATTACAATTTTACAATTTTTAAAATTTTGTTTTCTCGAGTATATAAAAATTAAATTTTTCGCATTAAATTTATTACATTAATTTTCAACTTTTTAATTAAATAGTATTAAATTTGTTTAAAAGGCATAAATAATTTTAAAAAACACGGTCGATAAAATTACATAAAGAAAAGAACTAGCTACTCTCATGATTATTAGTTTAAAACAAAACTGTACGGGGGACGAATGGAATTCCCCAAGAGAAACTGGCTGGATGGTCTGGAAGATCGAGTCACGGGTTCCCAATAGCCAACTGTGACATAATGGGAGTGTGAGTTCCCAGAAATACTATTCGTGGTTAAGACGACTGTACAAGAGTAATTGGAAGTTCGTCAAGCCTCGCGATTTATTCAAATATTTACAATGGAATATTATATACAATAAAATGTTGTATATCTTTTGTGTTCTTTTAAACGCAATGGGTTAACTGGCATTTTTTTCAGAATAATACAAAATAGCGTTCAATACACATGTGAAATCGGTTATTACAGTACTCATTTACCTATTTTTGCTCGCTGCGCTCGTCAAAATACATGCTAAATTCGTGCTGTAATGACTTCTATTTCACCACTTGTATCAAAATATACTATTACAGTGGTTGCAAAAAATAAGGAGGGAGAAGGAGCAATGTTGGATGAAAACTGGAATTGTCCCTCGAATTTGCGGATGTAGTGTTGATCACTAAAAACTCTAGTTTTATTAGCAAAGTTTTTTTTCATAAATAACTATTATTTCTTTTTTTAATTTCGTCTATTAATGTTATGCAACCCTGCCACGACCATAATAATAATTTTGATAAAGTGCCCAACAAATAACTATAAAGAGATTCTCCAATAAAAGAGCCCTCTTCGTTATTATCTTGATAATTCTCATATCAATTAGAGTGGAATAAGTAATATAACTAAATTTACCTGGAATGAAATTAAGACACTTGCTAAAAGCTCTACAATTATCATAAGTTTAAAATGCTAATTTTGAACAATTATTAAGCATATGAAAGTAATTCTTCAATGGAGTTAGTATTAACGGTATTGTTTAAAAAAAAGACAAATTATGTAATTTAAAATACAAGAACCGGACATCTTTAACATATGCTTGTTGTAACATAATAAAAACAGTTTTTCAGAGATTACAATTATATAAAATGTCTTAAGTTCATATTTTCAACAGTCTTTACTGGCGTGGGTATTATCAGTCACGCAATTAATTTCTTTGAACACTTTTTAAGTGCCCAAAATCCAAATTTAAGAGCTTCCTCTAAACAAACAGACGAGGAAGTTTTTAGTGCATTTCGAGTGGCTTTGCGATTACGAAAATACTAGTGATCATGATCTTGAATCAAGGGGATTAATTAAGATAAAACGCTGTTGATTTCAGGTGAGGTGTGTGTGTTTATAAAAGCGAAGAAATGGAGACAAATGGAAGAGAGGAACGAATGAGAGTAATGGAAAATGGAGACCAAACAAAGATGCCAATGATCTGTGAAGCGATTTTTTCAATTATCTAGTTTGATTTTCTATTACGATGAATCACATTGGTAGCGCGCAAAGCTCTGGAAATGCACTTGGCTGATAATTTCCGCCATTTCCACCTGTACGGTGATTACCGGTCGTTTAACTATTCAAATGGTAATGTTGCTGTCTGTTTATGATAGGATTGCCAACAATTTTTTAGTTAATTATATTAATTTGAATAATTTAAACAAATATGCACTTTCCTCAAATATTATTTCCTAATATTAATAAATGCAGAGCTCATGTGGTTATTTTTATTTAAAAAATATGAATTTTATTAATTAAATTATCAAATCATATAAAGAGAGACCTTTTCTTTTCTATCTTCCAATAATTATTAGCTGAAGTTAGTATTAGGTAACCAAGCTGTCTTAATTAGTAGCAATTTATAGTATTATTTCCAATTGTTATTAATAAACACGAATATTAAACTAATACTGTTTAGTTCAAAACCTTTTTACCAAAAGTCAACGTTTTATATAATAAAATTTTCTTTTTTTCTACAACAGGTTTGTTGTGGCTCTAAAAGTAATTATAGTCTATAAACCATCTAAAATTTAATTGAAACAATAAAGAAATCCATTCATTTCCCACTGAATTTTAATATCAGAAATCCTTTTTAGAAAATGTGATTAACATGACAGATAGATGTTATGATATTATCACCTTTTTGGTCTTTTCATAATCCATTTTCAAATAGCAAAGAAATAATAATATAAGGATGGATAGTGCTCAATGGCACCTGCACTGCATCCTGTGAGATCTATTATGTATTTATCCATGTGTTGGTTTTAGGTCAGGAGATGTGTAACTTTCCTAATGAAAGTCACAATCTTCCAGACCAGAATATTTCTAATCTCACTTGATTCCAGCCCCTCACGAGAAAGAACCTGTCTTCTAAGTCCGACCAAAGCCCTAAATTCACATAAGATGTGTTCCGTAAACTCATCTCTTCCAGACAGCCCTCAGACCGTCTCATCTGAAAGGACCATTTTATTCAAATGATATCTGACAGGTTAGTGTCCTGTTAAGAAACCAACTAGTCCTCTGAGATCTGCCCTGCTAAGCTTGCAGGTATCTCCCAGGAGATAGGGATTTATGAGGTTTTTGAATTGTCGGAGGCCCACATGGTTGTCCAAGTACTGTTTCCGTAGTACAATAATCCAAGAACTGATTTCACTTTTTGCTGTGGTACCAGCTGATTCCATAGAAAGGTTCAGTCCTAGCATTTGGGTCGATGACCCGAGACGTGCTAGTTCATCGGCTCTTTCATTTCCCTCTATTCCTGAATGACCCGGTACCCAACAGACAGTTACTCTATTGCGTACCGGCAGGTTCTGGAGGGTATTGTAGCACCCTTGGACGAGTTTTGAATCTATTTGAAATGACGTTAGTGTCTTAATTGCAGCTTGGCTGTCGGAATAGATTATAATTCTCATACCCTTTGGCGTTTTGTGGATAATAATATCAGCACACTTCATGATTGCTGTGACTTCAGCCTGAATCACTGTAGGCCACTTGCCTAAGGATTCTGATATCCTAGTATTTGAACCATATATTCCAATACCACTTAGGCCTTTTCAGTCTTAGATCCATCTGTGTACCATATTAGGGAATTAGGATTTCTGTGTTTATGTATCTCAGACCAAGCAGCTCGGTCTGGGATTTCCATTTCAAATCTTAACCGAAATTAAAATTTCTGATAGCAAAGAAATAACTATATAACAAATAATTAATAGTATAACAATTAATAGTTGAAAGATTCGACTATCTTTAGTAATAGTTTCCTTTTATTTTTTAAGACTTGTAATACAAACCATAATTGAATAATCAAATATCCCCTTTAAATCCCAGTTCTTTAGTCAAAGTAAGTGTTAAACACAAATGAATCTGATAAGTTATACGTCACGGTATATCACTATTAATTTATCCTACGAGGATGTAAAGATGCAAAACCGGCCTTTGTCTCGATTTTACACCTGAGAAGCAAATAAGTTTATTTTTTATCCTGTGCAAAATGAATTGAAAATTGTTTGACTTGACATCGAATGCATGAGGAATTCTTGTTAAATATTGACAATGGGAAAACAAAACAATAAATAAATTATAACACACTATTATTATTTAAAGTAATTGATTATTAAATATAGTATAATATTTACATCAATTTAAATGATAAAAAATGTTACACATATAAAAGTACTTATGGTAAATTGGTAGTTGGCAATCCTAAATCATACACCGCATCACGAGTAACAGTTATATTTGAAGTTTTTCTAAAATGTATTAGATAAAAAAATGAAGTATTTTATGCTAAAGAGTGGAATTACTGAGAAATACAGACAATGCCTTGGAATAAGAGAAAAATGGATGGCAACTCTAGCTAATGATGAAAATCGGATTGTCTTTGCACAGCTGGAAAGTCGTGTGGCTGCTGGTGAAGAGGCTCTACCAGTGGGCAAATCTGTGCGACTTTGACCATCACCTCTGTGGAATCGGGCGCCTGACAATGATAAATCTGAAAATGGGCTCGAAACCAAATCGAAAGTGTGAAGCAATGCATTCGTGGAATAAAGATTAGATTCAAATTAAAGAAAAGCGAATTGCAAAAATAATTGGCAAATTGAGTTTAATGGCTTCAACTTTCCTCAAACAGAATATGTTTCAGTAAGCAAAACTAAATTGACATTTATGGAAGTAATTGCAGTTATGTAAAAATTATTATATCAGGTTTATATTTGAATTATCGAAAATTAGGTAATAAAATTATCAATTTCAGTTTCTTAAACAAAATTAACACCTCAATTAGAGAAAATAACGATTTTAAACCCAATAAACAATCACAGTAAAATAAAACAATATAAAGCTATATCAACAAATTGGTGAGATGATTTCAAATTTCTCTCAAATGTCATATTACCCGTTTAAATGTCATGATGTCAGATTAAAATTTTATGACTTTTTTTTAATTAGTAGGAGAAACTGGTAAGATTAATTTCATTTCTTCAATGATTGACCAATAAATAGTAATAAATAAGTTAATAAAAATATCTATTAAATGAAAATACAAATAATGGTAAAAATATTTGTATATATAAGTTAAATAAGATAAAATCTGGGGGGCCGGGTGGCGCAGTGGTTAAAGCG
>JXOV01003644.1:4945-93943 GCA_001014945.1 Clogmia albipunctata
ACTAATTGTCCCGCCGATGTTAGGAGGCGACAATAATAGGGATTGATGCTTTACTTTTCCGCTCTTTTGGCCCCTCGCCGAACCAACAACCGTTCATAATGGAGGACATGTTGAATGTGATGCAAAGTGCCGGTATTAAAAAGGATTTGAACCAGTGTAATAAAAACTGATTAAAAGCAAAAACTTTGGAAGACAAAATCTATATCTACCTCTCCTCGGGCCAGAGCACTCTCATTTGCCCAGTGTTTGTTTTAATTAATCACTGAAATCACTCCTGACAATGTCCAAATTAATTGGCTGCTCCGACCAGGGCACAAAACTTAATTATCTGCTCCTTTTCGCTTTCCCCGAATACCTTTGTACTCCTCGTTTTTATGCTGTCGTTAAATTGATAACAATCGCAAACTCGGAAATTGCAATTTTGGACCATTGCCAATAGAGAGAAAATCTAACGGTCTTATCGCAGATCGTAAATTCGGTGGAGTTCTATTAAATTGAACCTGGAATGGACTTTCACGATGTTTTTATCTCTTTTACTACTTTTTCTCAATCTCCCCATTTAAAGTGTGATTCTAGTGTTGATTTTTTATGATAATGGCTTATACGCAAATTAGATTAAATCTGGCGAAAAGGACCATTGGTTTTGCTCCTTTTATTGTCTAACTTTGTAAACAAGTTTTATGTTGGGGACTGTCGTTTTTGTTTATTTGAAAAACGTGGGAGTAAATAAATTGAAATTAAATTTAATTGGTTATGACAGAGGGACGAAATCTTTGTCCTAAGGATTTTTAAAGAAGTTTTCGGAGGAAACAAGAAGAAAGCTTAAAGCTTTGTAATAATAAATAATCAATAACAAAAATGTAGTTTGCTAACTATTTACATAATATGAGAGATGGTCGTTCACAGTTTTAGTCAGAATAAAAAGCAAAAACTAAGGAGATAAAATAACGTCTTATCACTTTAATAAAAAAATCTTGGAAAATTGTAAATGAATTTTTTATGTGCACAAAATTTTACGTTTTGCCAAGATGAGCTTTATGTATAAAATTTGAATACTCTTGTTATCCTCGCCTATTATTCTATCGGAAGTGTGACATGTTCAGCGCCGATAAAGAGAATTTGGAAGATTTGGCGCTGCTGTTCCTCGTCATTAGGCGAAACATGCCCGGGGCAATTCATCATATTAAAAATCACGACACGTCCCCACCGAACGCTAATCTGATTCTTTTCGCTCCTCCGGCACCCCTATGCCATTTGAAGATCCTTCTAAGTGTAAAGTGACATGATTTATTAAGTGATATTAAACGGGTTGTAATGGGCACGACATGAGCCCCGATAATGTGTGTTTGTTTGGATAAGTGAATGGAAATGGAAGAAGCCTCGTGTGGTAGACTGGTAGTGGTTTATAAAAAATAAATGTAGGTTTGAGTGCTGTGGTCGCTTGAGCAGGCATTCAACTGAATTTTGAATGAATCGTGGCAATGGTCTCTTGAAATGGGTATGGGCAAAAGTCGCGTATTTTACGGTTTGCCGCCGCCGGTTGCAAATTATTGATAAATTGGCTCTCATTATTTATTCACAATGTTTTTGGTCCTGTTTCTTGCATTCCACAATGTCTGTTGATCTCTATCAACTACGGGGTTGGCAAATGGTGCCCCATAAATCATATTTCCGCGCGCTGAAAACGGTGCGAATAAAATCTAAAAACACCATAAAATGTAATTACCGCCTAATACCGTTCAAAATAACGAATTTAGATACCCAATCGATACCATCTGACATCGTCAGTAAAATTTCAAATAAAATCCTCCCTTTTTCATCCCCCACATCGAAATAAAAACACTGTTTTAATGGCTGTTGCCAACATCAATTTTTTTTTGTTTATCACCAGGGCTCAATGGTGGAATTCCTGTTTTACGGTGGAGTGTGTTCATGAAAATTGATCCATTAACTGCAACAAATCACTCTGCAGGGCTTTTACAAAAATGATGAGTGGCATACAAATTAAAATTTGCGACATTATTTGCCGAGAACAGAAGTGCTGTTATTACATCAATATTTATTTATCAAAAGTGGTAAATTACACGCACTTTGCAATACACAAAAACCATTTTATTGGCTTTTCTGGAGTTGAATAGCATTCAATATGAAACAATATAATTAATTGGTGCTTAATTCAAAGGAATTTAGTCTTTATTGTTAATCTATTTTCATTTTGGGTTGTTAATTACAAGGTATTACCTACAAGTTTTCTTGTTTTCTTTCACGCGATTAAGACTTAATAAAATACGAATCAAATACAAGTGTTAGTTTGTAACTAATAAATCAAGTTAATGGTGCTAATTTCCTTCAATTTACCTAATCGTCCCAGATCACCGATTCAAATGGTGTCGCAACTGCGGAAAACAAATTATAAGTCAATTATTAAACTAAACGGAAATTACATATTAGGCCCAAGAGCGTGCTCTCCAGTTCTTTCCTGCCGCTGACGCTATCCATCACAGGATTAGAAGAGATGATGGAATGCGACGGAGACTGAATTGTGTAATAAACACTTGGTTGGCTGGATATTAAATGAGTTGCTATAAAACGACTATTGCGGATAAGGAAAATCCAGCTTTTTATTACGAATTCCAGTCAACGATGTTCGCGACGTCCTTAACGAGCAAAATATGAATAATTTACATAATTTATATGTGTGCGAGCCATAAACAGGATTGGTGAAATTAATATTATTATCATTATCATCAGCATAGCGGAATGCATTAGAATTAAATACGAATATCGTATTAAAAACGACAATATTTCATTTGGAATTTCATTAATGGTTTCCGAGGTAAATTAAATAGCCTAATTGAGTGATCCTTATTTAATTGGGTCGTTCGCAAATTATTTTTCGCTTATTGTTATTACAACCATAATTTCAGTTTTGAGCAGACTATAAAAGTAAACAAAAACGGGAATACTAATAATTTTCCTTGGTTTTGTTTATTAAAACTTATATTTAAAAACTCATCGAAAAAGCATTTTGGCCACATAACCGTACTAATATTTGAATATAAATGGTTTTAGGGCACTTGTATTCTAAAGAATTATTTTCAGCTCAAGTATTACTTTACTATTAATGTTTCAAGACAGATTTTCATAAAAATAAATAGATAGCAGTTCGACTTCAAATGCATACCTTAATAATAGTGAATAAAATAATATTGGATAAAGCAAACCAATTTTGATCAATGTTGTGATTGCATGAAAATATAGCAGACACAGTCTGCATCTGCTTATATTTTTGAGTTAGTTTATCGAATGAATAAGAGCTAGCGGTCCAAAACCAAAACTATGTATGGTGAATTTGTAGGGAATTTAATAATCTTTATTTCAATATGGTTTGGCTCAAATATGTCAAGCCGTTTGTTAGCTATGGTGCATAATAGCCTAAAAATCCGTTATTTCGGAAAAATTATCCTTGTTTGTGACTTTATTAGCTGTTCAATTATGTCAATCTTAGTATCCAGAGATGTACAATCAGTTTAGTTTAAGAAAGTCATCATTACTTTATTTAAATTTGAAAACTTTTTACACAATTGTTAAATTTTTCGAAATCAGGACTTCTAATTTTAGCTATTGACGGCGAGATATTGCAGTCAAAATTTTCAAAATATTAGTTATATTTTGAATTGTCTAACTATTCCTATCAATAGATTGTTTAAAAAGTGTCCCATAGTGGAGAAAAGAGGAGTTCGGTTATAACGCTGATCTATGGGAATTGTGCAGTTTTCCGTTTTTTTCGCAAAATTAGTATTTTGAAATTTGCTTTGTGCAAATTTAAAGTCCTAACTTCTTTGGTTCCAGAGATATCAAAGATAAACGGGTGCATTTATAACCTCAATTGGCAGTATATAGTTATGAAAAATTTAAGCATAAAATAAAAATCTCCCTATAAAAGAATTATATAGTAGAAAAGAAAAAAATAAATATCAATTAAAGTTCAATGTGTGGTGTGGTATGGTGACAAAAATTTTCAAAATATTTTCTTTAGATATTATTTTTAATTCTAAAAAAAACATTATTAATATATTATTATACACTTTTGTAAAAGATAAGTTTTATTCAAATACTAAAAAAATGCAAAACTATATTAATTTAATTGTAAATATATTATTGAGGGAATTCTCAATCTTATCCATTACTGCAATTAATTACTTTAAGAAATCTTTTTACTTTTTAAAATCACAAATTCCCTTAACCACAAACTTGGAAAGAATTGGTTGCTCCCTTTAACGACCCGCCAGGGATTCACAATTCAGCAAGCACCATTTTCTGAGAGATTTAAACTCATGTGGAAATTTACTGCCCTTTTATGGCCGTTTCGGAATAGTTTAATATTAATGAGATTGATGTGGGGAGATTTCTCATTTCAATGTTTACGCCACTCGCCAAATTTAATTTCAATATTTATGATCTAAATGGACACCATTTCTCTTGCGGGTTTCACAGACCGACAGCAGCTGAAAACATCTATTTGTGGGGAATTTAATCAAAATACCACTCCAGTGCTGCATGAACTGTATTCCCGACGATCTGACTGCACTCAGTATAACTAGAATGTGATAAATGGATTTGGTTTCTAATATTAAGGTGAATTTATATTAGGTATTTTTTTATTGCTTTTGTTAGAAGGTATTTATTTTAGTCTAAAATGATATTTTCCCATTTTCTAAGCTTCTGGGATACACAGTAATCCTGAAATAATAAATGATGATTTCGATTAGAATATTTTAAAGTTTTATCAGACTATTTATCTGGAAAAATGACACATTTAAACTATTGAACTTAAAATACAGAAAAAACACTTATATTTGGGTTAATATTTATTAATTTCACTATAAATTTAAAAAGGATTAAAATTGTTAATGCTTTTAAGTTATGATTATTAAATTGTCTCACTTTGCTTACCCGTTCTTTTGCTGCTTACGTATTAACGTAGCTGGAATTATAAATTAACACTGCTACAAAGATTACATAAGTTATAAATTAAGAATTTTAAATCCACTCTATTATGTATGAGGTCATGGAAAACTACAGAAGTTTTTAAGGAGATTCTTTATTTACTCGTATTAACTTTTAATACAATACAATGGATTATAAACTGTACTTGAGAATGGAGCTGTGGAGTGTGGATAACACTAATCTTTATACTCGTAGTATAAACATTAGAGTGTGAAAATACCCTTCAAATGATGAAAAGAATTAGATGGTTCTTTAGAAAATTAAAATGGTAATTTGTAATAGTACATCATTTCATTAACCCTTTAATTCCTTAGCGTTCCTCTAGGCATACTAGCTTTGGGTGATACTATATAATAGAACAAAGAATTTTTAAAAATATTTTGAAAGAAATTTGTTAAAGTAATATTTGTTAATATATACGCGTATTTTCTGAAAATTGGAAAAAAGTCGAACATTTCTTTTTCTGAAAAACATTATTTTAAAAAATCATAATAAAATTCAAAGGTAGAAGAATTATAGCAAAAAATATTTATATATAGTATAAGCAATATCTGTAATATTTATAATTTCTTAAAGTAAGTGATGCTTTAGGCTCGATCAGGGGTGACAGATAAAACATTTTCCTTACCAGACGGCTCCATCATAAAATATATACCTTAATACACTACACATACTACAATTAGGTTCATATTAAAAAAATTAGATTTACATTTTATTAAAAAATTAGGGATTTTGGTACGAACTTATATCTATATATCAGATGTTAAATTAATATATTATATTCTTATATATTTACTTGAACACATATGTACTTTTAAATAAATTTAAATTTCTATTGAGGTGATCCCGCACTTTGACCTGAAGATCTATTGTGCTCCCTCTTATATCTCTGCCCTCCGCAGTTAGGCGTATTGCCCTTAGATGTTTCCATCTCTGCGAAGGTCTAGCTCTAACCAATTGGTTTACGCAATCAAATTTGTCATATGACCTATCTATTCATTTACCAATCTTTAACAATTGAATATAATTTCTATAAATCACTATTTTGCTCTGGTGTGATTAGTACCAGTTGTTCTACTTTTTGAGGCCGGAGATATTATTTGTAAATGTATTTAAACAAATATTAATCACAAATTGTTATTATTAGTTGATAATAGCAAATGAATTTTGAGAATAAAAATCACTGCTTTTACTGGGATTTGAACACACGATAACCAAATTTTTTGACGAGACACTTAAACAACTACGCTATCCGGCCTCTTACTTTTAAATAAAACATTTTGCAATAAATCTAATTCAAATAGGTGTAAATTTTGTGGTGAAGGCGTCTGGTTTGGATAGTTTTATGTCCACAGTTCTTATCGCGCATAAAGGCCAGCATTCTTTGAGAAGCTGTTAAATCTACAATTACTGCACTTTCTAGTTTTTTCTTCGGATTTATACTTTGGAAAATTATCTTTATCTATTTCAATTTTAGGCAGTTTTTCAAAAGAGACATATCATTTAAGTTATTTTATTTTTTGTTTAAAGTTAGATAATAATAATAACGTCCACTTGTATGGTCAAGTAGTGAGCTGCCTTGACTGCCTCCCCGGAAGTTGTGGGATCGAATCCTTGGCGGACATTTTTCAGCGTGAAATAAGTTTTCCATTTGTGTACATCAATAATATTGCGAAATAATATTCTATGCAAATTATAAGTTATGCTTTTAATTGAATACTAAATCACTGAAAAACAAATAATCATGATAAGTCTAACACCCGTTGGTTGAGGTTGAGACCAAACCAAGTTCCGTACTGGAATATGGTGGGAAATATTATTTTAATACGATATTTTAATAATAATAATAATATAGAGAACATAAATTTGTATAATTGAAACACAATTTGTAAAAATGCATAAATATTTATTAAACTACACAATACACACTATAAAATCACATATCAATTCCGCAGTCATTCGCTTCAAAAAAATATTCAAATGAAATTCGCAAATATCCTTGAGTGGCCTTTATTTTTGGGCTTCTTCCAATAGAGCTCGTTGTTTCTTTTGGCTCATATAAGACATATAGCATACTCCCATCAACAAAGCCGGAACAAAGACCAAAAGAATGACGCCCATGGACACACTGGCCTTCCTTGAAGCGTACTCCAAAGCACCTGAATATTCAAAATTAATAAAACAAACAATAATTAACAAAAAAAGAAGAAACGAATGGAAACGAGAGAAATCTCAAACGAAATCCAATTTCCGACCTACAATTATAAGTTTGGACAGCTGTATTAGGCAGGACTCCAATTTGGCGATTATCATTAAAACTTTGCTAATATCGACTTGACATGAAGGAAGTATGTTTATGGATTTGTTTCAACTAATGTTCGTTTGTACATATGTTTAGGCAAAATCTCAGATGTCACGTCCAAACATAAATGAGATATTCACAAAGTTGTTTGTACCAAGTTTAATGTCCATATTTGTATAGATTTAAGACAAATTACTCTTAGAACTTTGAGCAATTTGTAGGTTATTTTCATTTGTAAATGGAGAAATTTATTATGACAACTGATCAATATGAAATGAGTTTATCACTTGGTTTATTGATGTGTTTAATATAGTATTCAGAATATAACGTTATTTCTAAGAAAATGTTCTATTGTATACAGAAATGATGAATAATTAATAAAAATATATATAAACATATAAATGTAAAGTTAATACACTTTGTTAATTACTTTGCCAATCTTTTCCACAATTAAAAGTGTGAATTGTAATCAATTTGAGAAAAATAACTTTTAATTATATTTGACAACTGCAAAATTATTAATAATTGCAAATTATAACTTTATCCAAAGTTGATGTAATTTAATTCAATTAAAAGTTTAAAAATAGCATTTATATTTGTTGCTCTGTAAAGATTACCTGGAAACTTTTAATTGAAATTGGTGCAATATTTGTGAAATTGTTCAATTTCAGTCCTGTTGCTTTAATGGAATTGAAAAATAAAGTTGAAGGTTCCGTTCAAAGTTCGGATTGACCTAATTAGCTTTTCCCATTTTAATAACGAGCGTAATTATTCGGAAACGACCGCTCTATTTGCATTCAGAGCACTTGCCTTATCCATAAATAAATTACTAATAAAGTGTGACTAATAGATATTGCCAGAGAGAGAGAGAAGTTCTCCAGCAATTCACAGAAAATCTATCCGCTTATGCCACGATTAGGTTATTCAAACAAGTCGAATTTATATCGAGTTATTGATTGCGAAATGCAGCTTGTTGCTGATTTCAATTGAATTGCTCACTGAATGAATATTTCAACAACTGCTGCAGTTCATTCACTTCCTGGGAAAACTATTTAAACAATTCTCTGATCGGAGGTTCTAGTCTGAATAATAATTCCTGCCTCAAATCAAATATTTAAACCCCCTAAATAAACAACATTTTCATGCAAATTTTATAATAGAAAGAAATGTACTAATATTGATGTTTAAAGCATTCAGGATTTTAAAATAATATTCATTGAAAACCATCATAAAAACCTATGGAATATTGTTATTGTTTAGAGATTTTTTAAGGAATAATATCATGTGCATCATATATTACTTGTATGGAATGGATTGAATTAAAAAATCTCTATTATTGTGGTTTAGGGATTAAAGTCATTGAACTAAAATTCAATAATATAAACCAGTCAAACACAAACAAAATCGTACTCTTAAGAATGTGTAAAGTATATAAGGTAAATACAAGCATTTATATAACTTGCTTTTCAAATTGACTGTAACTTCTATAAAATATAATTTATTTAATAACAATTACCAGGCCATTTAAATAGGATCAGCCACCAAACCTTAACTCAAAAATTACACTCTGAACACAATTCAAATGTGTGGCGAAAGAAACCTTACCGTTCGTATTGATAAGACCAAAAAACGGGATTGTGGTGGTGAATTAAATCACCCTCAGTTTGTTGTTTATGTACCGTATTAATTTGATTGACTAAGATTAAGGAAACATGGTATTTCTTTCCTAATTAAAATTATCTTTTGGGTTCTCTCTTCCTTTTTCTCCCTTTCTAATATCTATAAGGGTAGACCTCAATGTGCCATTATATGGGATTATTATGCTTATGTGCTTATAATCAAATATCTGATCTTAGGCCAAAGTAGAAAGTGAGAGTGTATGGAAATGAGAGATGGGGTATGGGGGAAGTGATAAAGTAAATCAAACGGAAAAGCCTTTAATGTGTAAGCTTCTTATCGAGACGCAGCACATACAACAATGGCATGGAAAAGCTCCTACAGGGTAAACTTTAATAGTGGTCAAACTGTTAGTAATAAAAGCCCAACTATTTAAACCCTCGCAAAATATTCAAATAAGATAATAAATGTGTCTTTTAAATAAGTTAATAGCGGTTTGGGCCTTAGGGTGTCTTTTAAAAAACATTTTAAATTATAACTATATTTTGTACGCTTATTTTATGAAAATTATGTACTTAAATGTTTTCAATATTAAATGAATAGTCGAACAATTATCACTGAGTTTTAAATGTTCATAGTTTTATAAAGTCATTAATTAAAAGTAAATTTGAAGAGCAATTCAAATGTTCTTATTTTACTTAAAAGGGTGAGAATTTCATTTCAATTTAAGGTTTCACAAATTTATTTTAATTCTTTAACCAAATTGTCATATATCGATATGGTAAATTTTTACTAGATCATAAATAATATATATTAACTAAATTAATATTACAAGAATGCCCTGTCGGAAAAAGGAAAATATCTAAAATGAGAGAAAGGGAAGTAGGGCGAATAAACTACATAGTCTAACATGCGGGCATTATTCTTGGAATCTGAAGAGGAATAATTTAATTAGATGTACATATGGTACTGGTCATACGAGGAATATAAAGCTGCACAAAAGCACTGCAAATCGGACCACAAACCACACATACACACAAACACAAGTGGACGCATATTCAATGATTAATTACCGAATGAGAGAGAAAATGGGAGGGGAGTTGAAAAACTCAGTCGTAATTGAGTCGAGTCTGGACTGAGAATAATTGATTCAAAATGTCCCAAATGTTCAAATAAATTTCAACAAATTGGCTCTCTTGTTTCGCATTCCCATTCGACATTTCCACAATCAAATACAAATAACAAGTGAATTTGCAATTTACCTCATTTAGCATTTCTGCCATTTCATGGTCAAAAGTACAAAATTCCAGGGATTTGGATTTACTTATATTTATATATTTTTCTGTCAAGGTATACAAAAACGCGGGAAGGTAAATAGCAATTGTGCTAAATGTACCCTTCGCGCAAAAAGTCTAATCTGCAGCATCTTGGACTTAACTTAACCTAGTCAATTCTACTCTTAAAAGTACATTGTTATATGGATTGGTGTGTTGTGCTGGATTGAAATTCCAGCTCCCTGTTCCGCTGTCCATGGCATCTCTTTCGCTTTATTTCTACTTTGGATTCTAATTTTGTCCCTCTTTTCCGGATTTTCTTTCAGTGTTTTTTTGTTTGTTATGTCAATCAAGTGTTAGTGATGCATTTTTAAGTGTTTGTGTTATTAATTTAATGGAGGTGTGTGTGTGTTTTAATGGGGTGGGTTAAACGGGGGTGGATTTTGCGTTGGCTTCGGGCAGGCCAACGTTTTGTGTAATGGGCGTTGGCGAGGATGGGCCCGAGTACGGAAGGAACGAGTCATTGGGATTGGTGGAGGTGGTGCCGAAAGGACTTGTGGGATTTCGGGAGGGCAGCACTTGAACTGCGCCACTGGGTGGTCTCATGGGCGCTGATCTGAGCTGTTGCTGCTGCTGTGGTTGCTGGTTCATGAAGCTGTTTCTATCCAGACCACTGCTGGTCGGACTGTAACTGTCTGGGCTCGGGGAATCTAGAAGCGGCGGTGGAAACTGCTGAATGCCACTGTACCCTGGCGTGGGACTCTCCACCTGGTGGTCTTCGTCCTGATCCTGGAGCATCGCTAGCTGGGGACCACCCTCCATGGCTCGGCGACCCATCTGTCTGCCCGGCTTGTCCCCTGAATAAGGAATGTACTCAATATCTTTAGCCGTTTTGGTATCTTTGAAATCACTACCTTCCGACGACGTCACATCGCCATCGTCCAAGTCCCACTTCTTATCGCTCGAGAATTCAATGTTCGGTTTGCCCTCAAGTGGTTCGTTCGTCCTGTAAACACGGTCGTAGCTGCGCGCCTTCTTCAACGTTCCGTTGCCCCCCATCTCACTGCCGTCGCTGTTCAGGTGGCGGAATGTGGCGGATTGGGAATTGGAGCGCGATCTCGAAATGGGCAACTTGTAGTTGGGGTCCTGCTTCAGTGACTTTTTGCGGTAACAATACACGCCACAGACAATGCACATTAACAAGGGGACCATCACAGCCAGAATAATGCCCATTGTTATCCAAGCAGTTCTTCGCGTATAGAACACCTCGCCTGTTCAAGACAGCACACAAAGAGTCGACCAGAGAGAATAATATGTTATCAGATTGTCTTCCAATGGCGGTCAAAATTCAACTCGAAGAAGTTGCTTTGGTATTAACATAAAGAAATGGTTATAAGTGTTTCAATAGGAAAAGGTTAAGTAAAACATCTCAAGGTAAAAGTCCATTTTACACACTAGTTACCAAAATGTATTTGCAATTAATGAATTTATTTACAATTTTATTGAAAGTTAATTAATAACTCAACTAAAATTAATTGATTAATCTTATCTTTTAACATTTAAGAGGACTTTTTATTATTTAAAAATACGCTTGATTATATCTTTTTCTAATTTTCTTATCTTCAAATAAATAATAAAAATAAAAAGTTAAAGAGTAAAAATTAAAGAATAGAGTTATTTGGCATACTTGAAATATTGTTATAATAATTCATTATATTACTCCTTTCTAATTGAAACCACTTATAAGCCATTAAAATTAAAAGGTTGGACTTACGTAAGCATTCGGTGTAGCCGTACTCGGGAACTTCCCACCGGCCATCAGGTCCGCAAACACGTCTTTGGTCGCCAATGAGGAAGAACCCTTCATTACACTCGAATGAGACTGTGCTGCCGGGAGTGAACATAAAATTGGATTTCCTGCCGAATCGAGGCGTCGGCATAATTCCGCACGAAAGGATGTGTCTGTGAATTGGCGAAAGGCAGAAAGAGAAATGAAAAAAATGCGAAAAACCTCATAACCCCAAAGAGAATGTTTATGGATGTTATTACATACAGGGAATTACCTCCATAAACCCTATTCAAATCTATCTGAAAACACCCCAGGATATCAACAAGTACCTCGTCAGTGCAAAAACGGAAATGTGGAAAAACTTACCGATTGTTTCGGTCCTGGATATTAACAACGCTGTCAAAGTAGTTCTTGGTGAAATGGGCCATGTCCCTGTTCACTGTCATGCCGTAATCAAAGCGACACTGGTACGATGATCCGCAAAGCTCCTCTGCTCTAATGACGTCGTGGGTTCGGTTTGCCGGCAGGAAATCTCTAGGCTCTCGAATAAAGTTTGGTATAAACGATTCGTTAGCAAAGTGACTAGATGTTCTTCCGAATTCTCTCGTGAACAGAGCTCGTCCTATGTTAGGTTGGTCCCGATCTGATAACATCCATCGTATTCCGAATTCCCGGTGAATACTGTCAAAGTTGTTAACATTCACTCCAACCACGTTTCCTTCTGGTGATGTAAAGTCGTCCATCATGTCGAAACTCCAGTTTCCGAATAATCCTCGCGTTTGATTCTGTAATGAAGAATTTTATTAATTTATGAGTACAAGTAAATTTGAAAGCTTGTATGTTGTTTGTACGAAATCCTTTCACATATTGCCATATTTTAAATGGATTTTCATTTTAAAAAAATGTTTTGTAGGATTTTTTTCTTACAATTTTTAAATAGCGAGTTAATTATTCTTTATCAATTTTTTACAGAAAAAACTATTAATCCTTTGTTTCTTTGAAAACTTGGAAGTGAATGTGATCATAAATTTGAATATTTCTTTAAAGAAGTACTTACTATAAATGTCCAAGGTAAGTAAACCCTACAAGTCATATAACCGTTATTTTCGACAACTTCTACTCCAGCTCCAGATGCAAACATGATGACAACTTCGGATTGATTGAGAATGTAGGTAGGAGTGTAGACTGTGACTCCGTCAAAGTGTTGGAATTTCAAACTTTGGCGATCGAAATAGATTCTTCGTTCATTGGCAAAGACGTCCAATCGATATCTCCATTGGGCGTGCGCTGGACGCAATCGGACTTCAATCTTTGTTGTCGTGTTTCCTTGGGCCACAATTGATGTCAGGTGAGTAGCTGCTGTTGGTCCGTGCATGCTCGCAGGCGCCCTTTCGAATCGTCCCTGAACATTCAATCTTGCAGTTGCTGTGTTCGATCTGACCAAAACGAACTCTCCCATTCCGTTGAAGGTGTATTGGGTGTTGTCAAAAGTCACAATATGGGGATCTCCAAAGACTCCGGCGACACCAGGAGCCTGGTATCCTACACAATCCTGTGTTGGACGTCGTTCAAATCGTAGTGTTTCACAACCGACAGCTTGTTCATCTTGCCAGTAGCAGCAGGAATAGTAGGGTCTGATATCGTGGAACCAGGTGGAAAGAGTTGGAACTTTGTTGGCTTCGTTCCATGGCATCTGGCCAATGTTGTGGGTTCGTCTGGGCCTGGATCCCCACATTTGATCATGAGACATCATCAAATTACCGTTTCTGTCATAACAACACTGCTGTTCTGATCCCTGTATACTGGGCTGTCCAGTTCGAACGCAATGGATTGCTCCTCGGTGGTGACGACAAGTGGGGTTTGAATCTCTGTCGCAGTCAAAGTCAGGCAAGAATCGTCCTTTGTCATTTACAGCGTGCTCCAAAATGCAAGGACAAATTGGAATTTCGGCGGGGAAGTTTCTCAAGAAACGATCTGTTCTTAACCAATTGTCACATAATGCTCGAGGCCAGTTTCTTCCGTGTATTCTCTCCCATTGAGGACCAAAGTACCAAGCCAGAGGAATTGGACGAGACCAAAGTTGTCTGAAAAGATATAACAAATTGTTAACTCTTTTTCTTTCTTATCTCTTAGAACAAACTAAACATTGTTTAACCTATTATTATTTGATAAAATATCTTCATTTTTATAATGATGTTGAAAATTCATAATTAGAACATTTTAATCAGGTAAGATGAACATTGCACATCAAGTTAATGTTGGCAGCTATGAAATCTCGTCATTTTACTTTAATTCGCAAGAGAAACTAAAAATTTCAAAGGTTAGGTAATGTAAAATGTTAAAAATTAACAATGAAATTTTTCAATTTAAATTATATTCTTAGAAATTACTGACTTAAAAATAAGTATTCAAGGGATTTGAAATTTTAAATAATACATACGGAGATATCTCCCTTCCATGTTCAGTGTTTGGGTTGGTCAAGTTAATCATGAGGAAACCGAATTGCATGTCAACATGTTGGGGATTATCAAAAGCCCTGAAGTTGGCCGGGGCAATGGTGTATTCTCCGGTATTTGTAAGGCCTTCAGCAATCATGCTAATATATTCCAGTTGCGGTCTGATGGTTCTTTCCCTATAACCGTACAAAGATATTCTGATTCCAGCGTTGAAATTCGTTGTCAAATTGTATCTATTCCATTTAATGCCAATTTCAGCCGGGTTTCTTCTGTAGACATCTTCGGTGTCGAAGAAAATGCGGTCTGTGGCAGTGGCGGGAGTTTCTGGGAAGGGAAAAAACGACATGTATTTGGTTATAAAGCCGAAATTGGTTAAGGTATTTTTTCTTAAATTTAAAGTATGAATTGAACAAATTTTTAATAATCAAATGTAGAAAGAAGAGAAAATTGTAGGTTTTTGATTGAGTTTTGAGAAATATCAAATTTTACTGGTTATTAGATTACTTTCATTTTCAAGCCAAAATAAATATTTCCAGATTTTATATTTGATTTTGTTATAAACTTTCGGCCATTCTTACCAACAAAGTAACGTCCCCTCCACTTGTACTTCTCAGTTCCGACAGAAATTTCGAATCTGATGTAGCCCTGGGCGAGGAGGAATGGCTGGACGCAGATAACTCGATTAGTGTCCACATACAATCCAATTACTTCCTCGGTATCGAAGCGGCAGGAAATTCGGTCTGAGGGCAGGAAGCAGGGTCCGGTGATGTTGACGATTGTTCCTCCGAGCATGTTTCCAGACTCGGGCGCAAACACCAGTGGCAGATGGGCAGCGTCTGTAATGGAGACCAGTCCCCGGATCAACTTCATGTGTCATTACAATGCCTTTGTCTTTCTGAACTCACCTATATCCTTGTTGCATGTCCCCAGCATGATTCGTTCGTCGAGACGGAATATGTGCCTTCCTGGAAAACCGTTCGCCCATCCTCTGCCAGTCAGGTCACGTAACACTGACGCCTGACTGTACGGCTTGTATTCGTACGACTGTGTTCCATTACCCGCGTTAAATCCAATCTAAATACAAAAGATTAGAAATAATTCAATCATTTTTCCCCAGATCATGACCAAGGACACCATCCTCGTATTGTTACTGAGTTTTATCAAATTAAGATGTTTATGAAATTCGACAATGATTCTTTCAGTGCGATGTCTTTTATTTTTTTTTATCACTTTTTGAATGATTTAGTTGTGTTTTTTTTATTTTAAGTTTATTATTAATGATATTTTTTCGCCACATCTTATTTTGAGAAAGAAATGATTTTTAATAAAACGTATTTTATTAGGCTTCAAAAACAATTTGATAAAATTACTTCCAATAAAACATTTTCAAAGTTTGCTTTATGGAACAAAATATATATCATTGTTCCACTTTAAATAATTCATATATGTTTTAAAAATTATATTTATTAAATATTTTTAAATATTAAGGAATAAAATGTAATCTCTGTGATTTAATAACTGAAATCCGTTTTAAAACTAATACACTGAGCTAAAAGCTTTTTAATCTAATGAAATAATCACTTACGAATGCAGGGACACCTCCTTCGCCTCCAGTGGTGTCACCTCCAGCTTCGGTGTGAGAGGACCAGTTCAGGTCGGCGTAGTTGAAAATGGCATAAGTGTAAACTTCATCGGTTGCCAAGACCATTTGGAATGAGTTTGTCTGCAAAAAAGGAAGACAAAACCGAAATGACAAAAGTTTCGTTGGTTCGTTCGTTCGTTGTCAGAAATTTTAATAAATGAGAGACGTGATGTCCGCCCTTTCGCTTTCTTATCTGGTCGTACTTACCCGGAATAAGGCGATGTCAATGCCGCCGGAGAAGGACATGTTTTTCCAAGTGACAATGACGACATGTTTGGGCACAAAAGTGTCCGATCCGACGACACCCTCTCGAATGTCCCACATTGTGCGCTCCCTCACCTCCACACCGAACCGATCGGTTCTCGTCTCCAAATCACGTTCCATCCTATTGAAAATCCATAATAATAGTATTAATATTGGGGCATGGGAGCGAAATCCAGAATTAAATCTCTAGGCCATTACAATAATGAGGTTCTGGTGCCGGGTCAGACTGCCACACAATGGCCAAATAGGTAGTCACGCCCTCCGATGGGATCCGAATATTGCGGATTTCTCCGGACAATACCGCAATAATGGCGAACGAAAAAAGAGGCTTTGCAATTGAGAAAACCTCATGGCGTTGTTGTGCAAAGCAAAAATCCACCTCATACATTATGTCATCAAGTGATTGGTATAATAAAATGCCTGGAAAATAGCTCGCCAGGATATCGACGTCTTTTCTTTTTATGTTACGACCGGTTTATTATTTTCCAATTTCCGTATAAAAGTTTTATATCAAAGTAATTTTATTACACATAAATTTGATATATTTTTGAAAGAGACTAAATTAAACTAATAACATTTCCCAATTTTCAGACATGAAAGGGTCGATGACGTAGATTTGTGCTTCTATAAAAGCTGACACATTTAAAAAAGGTAACATGTTTTATGTATATAATACAAAATTCTTTGAATTAAACTGATTTAAAAAATAATTCACATGGTTTTTATACGAATAATGTGTTCTTTTCGATGGACAATTCTTCTTATTTCAATAATGTTTCATTGTCAAGTGCCAAAATTGATCTCATTTTGATAAATTATCTATTTTCCAATCCAAAAATCATTAACAGTATTTCAGTAAATTAAATCAGTGATCCGACCGAATAGTCCAATAGTTAGGGCCCTGAACTGCCTTCCTGGTGGTCGTTGATAAACTATATTATTTCTAATTCAATAAAATTTGGACAATTGCACTTATTTATTTACTTTTGGTATCATAAACTGCACATCCTTTTCCAATAATAAAATCTAAACGTCTTACAATAAAAATAACTATTTTAATGTAATTTCGCATTATGATTCGATTTTGATATTCTTTCCATTAATCCTAATTCACAGTCTTTAACTGTTAAATGCTGACTTTAAAGTCGCTTGATAAATCTTAATGAAGTCTTCAAAATCCCTGGCTATTCAAATGTTTGTTTAATTAAGAGCTATTATATCTAAAAGGCTAAACTTGTCCGAAAATGTGAAATGTGCCCTTTTGATGTTTTAAAACGGAGACTCTCTTAATAGGCTTAATTACCTGAAATAGACGCCAGGAGTTCTTTGATCAATGTCGGTCGGATAAATCCTTCCGATTCGGCATTTGGAGAAGAAAATTCCGATAAAGGACGGGTCATTGCGTCGTGGCCAGTCCTTGATGGGGAACGTCAGGGGGTAGGTGTAGTGCTCCGGTGGATCGGAGAATTCCAGAAATCCGTTCACAGAAACCTGTATCAAATAATCAGAAATATGAGCTTTTAAAATTCTCAACCCGCTTTGACCTAATTTAAGTTATGTACCCTCGTGTAGTTGAAGCGGAATCCGAAGAATGGCAACTGGAAGTTGAAATTTTTGTGAAGCTGCGGGTTGGAGGCATGGATATCAGTCTGATAGTCACCCCTGTCGTTGTTGCCGCCCTGGTCGAAGAACCAGTACATGAAATTGCGTCGGATCTGCATCAGCCTCGTCGTGGTGATGACATACCTTGGACCCTCGTTTCTGTTCGTTTTGGGTTCGCTCGGAGCTACCCTGTTGTTGGGATCGTCTAGGAATAATTAAAACAAATGTTAATATTCATAGTTACTGTTTAATATAGAAAGACATGATAGTGAAACTTTTATTTCAATTCAGAATATTTGGCGATTTAAAAAAAAAACTAGTTACAAAATTAAAAGTTACTTGTACAATTATTTATCTTACTACTTCAACTAAAAATATGTTTTTTATTTATAATTTCCTTGTCAGATAAATAGTATTGTGTTAGGTATTTTATTAACAAAAGTGAATTTAAAAAATTATGGCATCATTTGGATATTAAAAGAGAACTGATTGCCTCTTTAACAAGATTCGTCTACTCGTATTTTTCAGTGCTCCAGAGAAGGAAACAACTTTTATTATAGATTTAAAGTGGAATAAACAGAGTTTTTCGAACAGCAAAAAAGTTGTGCCGGTTGCTTTACAAAACTTGCTTCCGGGAAAATTGGATCTAGTTTGAAATGTTTGCTTGGAGCTTAAACGGGTTTAAATTGCATCGCCGACACTGAGCCATTAATATTACCAATATGCTAGAAGCGTTTAAAAGTGGAATAAGTGGGAGTTTTAAAATTTCAATTTGATATCTTGTGCGGAAATGCTGAGAATGACATAATGCTGCTGCTTAATTCTGGGAAAAGTTATAAAGAAATTGAAGAACTACCAGCAGAGCGAAAATTGACTGCTTCCAGGATCCTCCAGTAAATGTGCAGGCATTCCATCAAAGGCAGAATATTATTTTCTTGAAAATATTCCACTCAATGGTATTTATATTGCCATGCAAATATTTCTTTTGAAGTTTAATTTAGTTCAATTTCTCTCTCGAATCTTCTTTTTGGCAACTGTGCGAAACGACATTAATCCATAAAAATAATATGTACCCTTCTCTAAATTGGAGGAGAGCAATAAAATTTAAAGAACTCTCCAGCTGAAGCACATGTTTTCGTTATTTTATTCATTCATAAATATACCCCACTTTCGATTCAATTTCCCAACTACACGCATCTTTTCGGCGAAATATTTGCATATGGGGTTGGAAATGGCGACGACTGCTCCTCCTGTTTGCTTTTGTTGCGGCGGTGGTGGCCAGAGAAATTGGGAAAGTGTGTCTTCCATTGAAAAAAAAACACACTCTGTTCGGGACAACTCACATCTCGAATACCATCTTAATGTCAATTTTTATTGCCCGACAAACCTGGTTTGGAATATCAATGGGGACCATTTTTATAAGTTACTTTAGTTAGGATTGCCATTTATTTTCTTTATGACGATATACCCAAACAATAGATAAAAATTATAGTGCTTCGAGTAATTTATTAAATGATTTTATATTCGTATTAGAACAAGTTAAGCAATTTTTGGAAAATTTATTAAATTTGTTAAATGTCCCGTTTTGATTTTACAGTCATTCTTATTATTTTCTAAATAATAATTATCAATTGTCAATTATTTCTTATCAGTTTGGCAGCACTACTTATAGCATCAACTTCAAATTCGGAAAGTGATGAATGGGATTCCTTTAAATTAATTAATTCCGCCAACCAAATAAACAAACGAATTATTTTTTGTAAGATTTTGAGATAACAAAATTTGTTTATTTGATAGGACCGAAATAGAATCATGTTGATTTTGCTTATTATTATTTTCAAATGGAATTGATATTTTTAAAGTAAATAGAATTTGCATACCATTTTTCTATCGTTCATAAACAAATCCAACTAAATAAACTCTATTTTTGTGATTGAATGAGGTATTTCATTATCAAAATTCCAGGTGGATCTCTATTGAATAAACAGTTTTCAAGAGAAATGAATAATTAAATAACAAACACAAGAAAAAGGAAACTCTTCAGTACCCACAGGAGATACTAATTTTGTATTCATAATATTCATGGAGGGTTATTTTTCAACATAAGGGATTTTATTTTAGACTAAGCAAAATCACAAATACCTCAACATAATGTAAAAAAGAAAGGAATTTCTTTGAATGTACTCTTTGGAGTACTCTCTCTTTAATTTTTTTGATAAAGTCACGTATATGGTAATTTGAATTTAAAGTAATGCCTTTTTTCGTTGCAAAAAAGAAATTATAGTAACAATTTTTTAAAATTTAATTTTGTTTAAATTTATATATTTTAAATAATACTTTTATTGAATTCAATTTTATATTTAGTAACTTAATAATCAATAAAAGACTACAAATACCCACTTTTATATAATATATTCTTTTTCTTCATTCATTTACATTCCAGTAACAGAATATTCTTACGGACACGTCAAATATTTGGTTATAATTAAATGGATTCATTTCAAATTTTATTTCAAATCTCAAGTAATTTAAGATTAATTCGCAACGAAATGATTAGAAAAATATTTCGAATTGATTGGTGTTGCAGAATTTATTTAACATATTATTTAAGAAAATCGGCAAAATTATGAATTTTTATTGAATAAAAAAAGAATAAATTTCTGTTTTTGTTGTAACTTTTGGGAAAATTTTATTTCCAACTTGGGCGCTTTGAAAATCGGAACCCATCATTGAATTAAATATTTAGGACCCACCGTCCATTTTATTTGTATGAAATTTGGGTTCGTTTCTTCTTGGTGGTGGTGCCTAAATATAAATTCAAATAAATGCAAAATTATTTTTATAATTTTCGTTTTTACTTATAACAAAATTAGATTTCTTAGAAAGAGCTTTTGATATTTCGGGTTTGCGGAAATAAATTTTAATTAACTCTATATATAATAGAAGCTTCATTTGCAATTTGTAAGTATTTCTACAAATACATGCTTGTACTTATATTCTGCAATTTTTATCTACTTTATTCAAGCAATATACATTACAAATACATTTTCAAAAGTATATTATTTTTATCGGACCAATGACAACAATTTTACAAAATACTTCAAGTATATAAGTCGTTATGTTGCCATTATCAACTTAATTTTTCAAATTATTGAAATAAGAGTCTATAACGAATTTCGGCTATAAAAATAATTATATATTTTTTTTAAAAATGAAGCTGGCAAAATATTTTGAATTATTATTTCAAAAATACAATAATTGTTTATTTAATAAATTAGTTTTCTTACAGTAGAGGCTATTCCGATTTTATGATTTTGGTTAAAATTTAATCAATTTCTATTTTATAGAGTTTTTCCACTAAGAGGCTTGATAAAATCTTCGTAAAAGTGTTTTTAAAAGAATTTAATTAAATTTTATTTCATAGCATATCCAGTACATCTTTTTATGTCAATAGTTTCCATAGTTGTTTTTGAATTATTAATAATTATTAAACCATTAATCATCATAATTTGAACTAAATTTATTTACCTGAGTTTCTTTTCATTACTATTTGTCACTCCCTGGTGTATTTTGAAAGCTAAAAACCCTTATCGGCCTAGGCAAAATGGCTGTTTATCTTATCAGACCAATGAGTTGATATTCGTTGTGAAACTGATAGCCAAAGCCTGAATTTGATAACAATTTTCATCGCTTTGATGGTGATCTCATTACAAAATTTGCTAGAAATTTATTATTCACCTAGTCCTTAATGATTGTGAAATTGAATACAGTTCTTAATACTCACTCCAGTCGTAGTTTGAGTCTGTCGCATCTAAATTTCCATAGTAGAAATCATCCTCCATCCAATAGTTTCCAGATTTGGATTTGATAAGATCCTCTTGTGGAATAATCTCCTCGACACTGGTATCGGCAACAGGTTCTGCTTCTGTGTCCTGCTCAGCTTCAGGTTCGACAGTTTCCTCAGCTGCAGGGGGATCGGGAGGAGGGCTGTCTTCTGGCACATCCGCCGCACCCACTTCTTCTTCTTGCGCTTCTTCTTCCGCTGGAACGATTTCTGTGTCATCTGTCCCAATTTCGATTATATCCTCGTTCTGTTCGACATTTGTGTTATCCTCATTGTCCTCGTAATCCTCATGATTGGCTCTGACGGTTAAAATCCCAGCACAAAGGACTGCTAAAAGAAGCAGCACCTTGAAACGCATTTTCCCCACTTAAATCCCCTTTCTGGGCACTATTTTATCAAGATTTAACCAATTTTTTTGCACAATTTTACACTAAATAGTCACACTTTACTGAAATACACTATAATCTAAACTCTAACTGTGATCACAGCCTGTCCAAAGCAAATTCCTTATTAGGGCGTTGTCCCTCATTTGGCCCAAAAAAATTGTCACTCTCGATTTTTTCGCACCTGTTCCACTGGGCACTCCGATCACAATTGAAGTCTAACCCATTCAGTTATCAGCAACCTATATTAGAGATATAAATTTTCAGTTCAACGTTATCAGTCCGCTAGATAAGATAACAAATTGGTAATGTGTGGGAAAAAGAAAAGTTTCTAGCCATAGATTCTAGTAAATAATCGCAATGATTAAGCGCTGCAACAACAATTGAGACAGGTATTACACACACTGCTATGGTCTAGTGAAGGTATTGTAACTCTCCCGCCCAATATCTCTTATCAGTATGCAAACAAATGGCGCAATAAAGTGACTAAAGCCTTCTAAAATTGTCAAGTGTCAAATTAGCTGGAATTTTTGTGAACTTCATGCAAAAGATTACTTTTTGGAAGCTTTTTAGGAAACTGCTTTAGGTTTTTGCTAAACTTTCAAATGCATTTACTTCAATTACATTATATATTCCAGTTAATGATTATCACCATTTTGAATAATTATTATATTATATTCAATTTTTGTTAAAGAGATTAAAATTAAACTTTTATTTAAAATAATAATCCTCTTTGAGTTTTGTGATAATTTATACATTTTGATTTGTAGTGTCTTAGGCTGTATTCAATTGTATAAAGATTTTTCAAATACATTGTATGGTTAGCGAAAAATATTTAGATATGCTACAACTTAAATATATTCAATTGAAAGAAAACAAGACAAAACGTGATAAGTCGATCATGACTAATTTCTTTAATAATAAATTATTACAAAACCTAAATATGAATTGTTATAAAAAACGGTAATATGCATATTACAATCTAAACATTTAATACAAAAATTTGAAAAATATAATGGATTTTATAGAAAAAAAATTTAAATGTTGAAAACTAAATTTTTACATTTTTAATTATCAATTAGTTTTTAATTTTACCTATAATCATAAATCTTTATTCAAATTTTAAATAAACAACAGTTATAAGAATATATGTATTAGAATGATAGTTAAATAATTAAAACCATAATAGTTTCCAATCCAACATCCGTGTAATTTATTTTAAAAAACAATGTTTTTTTCACAGTATTTTCATAAGATTTTAAAATTTAATATTATTTGATGGAAAAAGATGATGCATAATTACGTAAGTCAAATATAATTTTTTAACCTCATCATCATCCACTGCTTAAGGCTAGAACTGAGCCAATGCGTCTACGTTCCTACAGATTTGCCTGTGTAAGGCTGCTATCGTGAAGTTGTGAATCTCCATTCTATTGATGTTTTCTTCACCTTTGTCCACTTCTCCTTTCTAGGCTAGCATTAAAAGCTTTTCTAACTGTCAAGTCATCAGGGAAATTTTCGCCCTAGTATAAAAAGTATAATAAAGCCAGATAATTCAATATTAAATATGTTTTAAGTTTAAAACCCTTTTTTATAATTTTTAAATATTGATTAAATTTAAAAAATTTTAAATTACTTTACTTATTTGTGAATTGTAAAATAAAAGTATTACTGCTGCTCATTTCCAATTCATCATTTCACACCATCGCTGTCAGATACCTGCTGGGAGTACATTAAAATTCCATTAAGTATTCACAGTATTTCAATTTTTTATTACAAAATTTATTCACCAGTCAGATTATATTTTCCGACTATATATAAAATTATTAAATGGAATTGTATGTGAAGGATTAATATAGGGAGAGATAAATAATAAACTAATATTCAATAAAAACAAAATAATTTGTAAAATTATAGAGTAAAATCCAAAATTAATAAATATTTCAATCATGTGTAGTATAAATTAATCAAAATTTAATTAACGAAATAGTGAAAAGTTTTTTTATTTGGGGTTAAGTAAGAAATTGTCAAAAACTCTCTACCACATTAACCGTGGCGCGACGGGGACGAGTAGAGCTCGCATCAACTTTTGATTCCATCATTGGAAAAACAATCATTGAACCATCCCTATACCTTGGTCATCATTATTATTATAAGTTGCACGATGCTGTTCATTCTACTCCAATTCTGTGGATTAGACAATATGAAGTCGGTCAAACTTTCAAGTTGAATATCCGACGTCTAAACATCGTAATTTCAGGTATGTCTCCCTCATCACAAGTGCTGCATAGATATGTGTCCTTTAATTTGAAACGCTTGGGAAACCTATTAAAGCTACGAGTACCATGCGCTCACTAATTTATGAAAAAATTAACCTCACCATGTGTTCTTGCATACCCCCGCCTTAGGATAAGTTATGGTGAATAATCATTCTTAAACAATTATAATAATAATTTTCCCACTACATCCCTGGACGGGGTAGTCTCAAACTCAACCATCATCGGGTGTTAGACTTCTCATGACTCTTTATTTTCAGTGTATTAGTAGTCAATTAATAGCACCTAAGACCGGTTGTAAACGGATCCATTCAATCCGCCCATTTCATTTATTTGTTTGCGCCATCACAAATTTATAATTTGGTAATGATATATACAAATAGAAACTTTTTTCGCGCTAGAAAGATATCCGCCCGGGATTTGATCCCACGACCTCGAGGAGGATGTCCAAGGTACTAACCACTAGGACACAGAGGTAGATTTTATACAATTATAGTCCGATAAATAAAATTCATTACATTTTATACTTCATAATTTAATACTTCTGTGTAATATCATTCAAATCAATTTAATAATTAATGATTATTTGTAGGAAATCGTAGAGATGTTAATTAATTTCTATTAAATCTTATTTTGACACAGATCATTAATCTTCTTTTGATTAATCCCGTGTCCGAATTGTCTAATATGAAGTCATTTAGTTCATGTTAATTCATTTATTATCACGGTCTGCATAAATTACAAACAAAAAATACCTTTGGCTTAATCGTGGAAGTAATCCTGCTATTTTCCACGAAATGTGATTAATTCAGTTCCGATTTTTCGTACATAAATTCGCAGTAAATGACTAATACATAGCACAGTGATAAGTCACACATTTCATTCATTCACAGTTTGAGAAGTACTGCCCATTTCAGATAAGCGATTTTGATTCAATTTCATTTCGCAAATACGCAAACACACACAAAAGCAATTCCGCTTTGTTGTGTATTTCATTTGCCGTCGTCAAAGGCGGAATTCGGTCATAAACAGGACCATTTGGAGGAATTCCAAGAAAGCAACAAGTAACTTCCATTTCTAATCCATAAATCCGAATCAATTCTATCCATATTAACGCCACCCAAGAGCCACGAGACGAGGACGAAGCTAAACCCTCTTTATGTACTCTTAGAGCACCCACCCTCTTCGCAGCTCCTCCACACAGGATCCGATCCAACCAACTTTCGCAATAAAAATCAGCAAGAAGAAAGATCAAATGTGAACTTATTTCATTATGGCTGTTATGAAATTTACGAGTTTAATTTGCTGAATAAAAAATATATGTATTTGAATTGCTTTTTGGGGGTTTGGGTGTTTGCTAGTCCATTTATTAGTTATAATCAAAAATAATTCCTCGTCTCCCATTCTCGTTTTTGCAAAGCTGTTCAATGCAATTTTGCCACACAATCAAATCGCAAAAAAAGTTTTATTATCTATTATTTCCTAATTTATTACAGTATATAAATCCTTATTTCAAAAGCAACATGGTTGGTGTTGGGATTTACACTGATTTCAGTCACAATGTCGAAAATATTTCATTTTTATAACTGTACTTTTCCTTGTTCTTTGCGAAATTTCTTTTGCTTACAAGTGTTTGATTTTTTTTTTAATTTTTGACAGCTTAATAGTTTACATTGAAAGTTTTTGAATAAAACTGTTTTAATCCAACATGATGGTGTTGATTGGGACGCAACTAATGCCAGGAGATGATATGAATCAGTTTTTGCAAGTCAATTTGATAAAAATATCCATACCTTTGAGAGGCGACCTGTTTCTGCAAAAAGTCTGGCCCCGGACGATTTCTTTTTGAATGATGCCTGGAAAGAGAGATGATTAGGATTGGACAATAGAGTATGAGCTACCAAGAAGATGTCTTACAAAATTAAACAGGCTCAGGACTAAGCATAGGTACTAAAGCGAATTGTTGCACAATTGGGGAAACCTGGACAGTCCAGTCTGAGGTGATGTGTACACGTTAATCAAAGTATGGACCATATCTGGCTGGATTGTCCTGAAGTACCAGGTGCCTGTTGAGGATATCAGTAATCTAGACATAAACACCATAGAATGGCTTAAAACATTAAAGCTGTAACTTGCAAAAAAACCATAAGCTAAATATTATAAATAATTGATTTTTATTTTATCTACAGAATTTCGCAAACAAACTTTACTTTTAATTGTGAAAAAACAATCACCCAGTTTTGAACCCATTTGTACAGTAATGAAGAAAATTTTAATTTAACTACAATTACAGACAATTTACTCGCTTCGAAATAGAGAGAATTATAGCTGCAGAGTAATTTGAATTGACAAGCTCGCTCATTTTTGTTACAATAATTAGGATAATCATACTTTTTACAAGTAATTTTTTTGTATGATAATGTATTTTTATATGATAATCGCAGGAAATAGTTATAATAGAGACAATAAGAGGAAAAATATGTTTTTCCTGCTTACAACAGATTGTAATAATTTTTATAAAACTTAATTCAATTAATAAAATAATAAATAGTAATAATAATAAAATAATTGAAAGTTTTGAATGCAATTTCAATTAATTTTGGTTGTTGAAAATCTAAGCCTTATTATATTTATTTGAAATGAAATATGGTTACACACTTTTCAAAAATTAATATTGCACTTTTGATCTAATGTAATCTTCAGGTAGAAAAAATTATAATAGAGAAATATTAGTGGTAATAAATTGTCGAATCTCTTTACAATTTCATGGACAATTTTCACTATAAATACTATTTTAATTAGAAAATAATTGTGAACCTAAAATTTTGGTACTACTAATATTGAATAAAAATTAATTTACAAAATAATACAACTCCATAACTTTAACAAAAATTAGCATTTTAATTTCAAAAATCAATAATTGGAGCTTATATAATATATTAGTTTTAAAAAACATCTGTGAAAAATAATTTTAAAAAGCTGATATCAATTATAATTCTTTTTCGTTTCAATCAAAAGTTAGACGTTCGAATTTTTTAGAGTATTTAGGATCATTTTTCTTTAATAATATAAAATAGTAAACCGATTTATCTTAAGACGTTGTTTATTATATTGTGATTATGCAAGAAAACAGAATAAAATTCACATCTGTTACAGATCTTAATGTATAAAACAGATCTTTGAATTTTCAAAGTTTAAAAAATAGTTTATGTTTTTTGTTGCAAAAAATTTGTTCTGTCAAAGACGTTTTATAACACTCCCCCCTCACATTTAAGGGTTTGTAAAATAATATTAAGGGTGAGTCAACTCAAATAAATTTAATTTCTACAATTCAATTTTTAAAGACAACAAATACAATTAAACAATACAAAACGAAAGTGACGGCCATATAAATTTGTTAGATATCTTTCACAGAGGTCTTTATTAATAAAAAAATCAGTAATGCTTTAAATAGTTTCTGTAAAACTGATCAGTAAGACTTACCCCCAAAATTTCACTAAAATCGGGAAAGTAGTTTCGGAGGCTTTCTGCTTTATACTTTGTGACACGGTAATTTTATATATAAGATTAATCGTTCTTAACAGTTTAAGCTTTAAATAAGTAAATTATTTGATTATTTTATTTTTAATTTAATATCAAGTGTATATGCAAACTGCAAACAACAGCGTAGTTTAGAAAAACACTAAATAAATTTCTTGAAAGTTGAGTTTTAATTATGATCAATCAATTTGTCGCATTTCAAGTAACAATTAGATTTACTAGTGATGCTGATGAGCATGTCCTTGTCTCCAGAATTACGTGGCTCCACTCCTGTTGATTCAATGATGTACCTATCATGTTGTGGACTTCTAGCTCTCTGGTGTCCCGGTCCCGGTCCTAACACTCCCACATTTGAGACGCGGTCCTTCCGGTTTTCTCGATCTATCGGGTTTCGCTGCAAAAACTTTCCATGTCGTTGATTCCACTCGTGTAACATGTCCAGTCCATACCAGTCTTCTTGCTTTTATGAAGCCGACCACTGGAGTGTCCGCATAGAGATGGTGAATGATTTACAAATAATGATGATTTACTAGTAAATCAACCGTGTTTGATTATTTCAAAAACAATAACTAACCAACAGTGAAACTATATTGGTTGTGTACGTAGTTTTTTATTTAAGGACATGGACTACTAGTTCAAAGATATTTAAAGGTTTAAAAAATTATTTAAACAAATAAATTAATTTAACTGAAAAGTTAAAATTTCTCAAAGTGCAACGTTGCCTTAAACACTAGGCGCCTTCACAGCATCTTTTACGGCGGAGTCGCCTTGTATAGCAATACCATATTTCAATTTGAAACAAACACATGTTTATTTTATGTTTCTGGAAACTATATCATTGAAATGAATGTGACACCAATTAATTTTCGTTTCATGAAATTGACATGACAATTTTTCATTAATTTTCAGATTTCAAAAATTAAATAAAAATTTTTTAAGAAATTTTTAATTTGAAAACTTTTTATATATATGTTGTTAATTGGGGATTAACAGCTCATTTTGAAAGGCAAAACTACATTAATTACTTAAGTAATTAAAAAGATATTTCAAGTTGAAAATTTGCACTTTGTATGGAAATTCGTTTTCGCGCCAATTAACATTTTGAATAAAAAAAAATCACTTTTTTAATAAATTTTTAATCACAAAACCGTTCATATATGTTGTTCATACAACAGCTCGTTTTTGAAGGCAAAAAACGTAAATAACTTAAAATTAATTAATTAATTAAGGAAGAAAAACCAAGAATTTCATTTCTCTCAGTTTCACGCAACTTGAAAATTATCAAATTTCCCTCGGAAGACCTTTTCGTCGTAATACAAAAATTCGAAAATTTCTGTTTCCATTCATAATTATTATCAATTGTATATATCTCTTTCATTATTCAATCAATTACGAGCGATATACCCAGGTTTCTGAAAAAGTTAATCTAGTTATGGGCAAACTTTTTAAGATCCGGATGGCAAACAAAGAAAATAATTATATATATGACAAACTAATTTTTTATTCCATAGTATTATATGTTTATATGCATGCGGTACTTAGAAAATATAATTTTCTTTTATTTACTCAGAAAATATATTTTTTCAATATATATAATTTACCCTAAGCGATTTTTAAAATCATGTCGCTGGCCGAATTGACTGAAAAGTGGCTAGGACAATACTGCCTTAATTATCATAGGAAGGGAGAGCTAGAACAAATTACGTGGAGGGGCGTATGACTGTCAACTATACCCCAAATGACACGTTTTTGTGGATCGGGACAATAATCTTATTCACATATTTTATATGAGAATAAGGGCTATAATCTCCGAGCGGATTCTTCGCCCACAAACCAATAGAAAAAGACATAAGATTAAAAATATTTAATAAGCGCAGTTTCACTTGATGAAGAAATCTTTTAATTTTTTATTTATTTATTTATTTTTTATTTATTTACAAATGACGGGCAGTAGTCCTAAAGACCATTTGGCGACGATGAAGAAATCAAAATGCAAAATTAACACATTTCCGTCAGAAGTCGTCTGAAGCAAAACGGGTGTCAAATGTCGACAGATAATGGAAGCCGGAGATTGTTGGAGATTGTTCGTCACAATATATCTTCTACAACATTGATTTTTAATTCATTCAATTAATAAAGTTCATAACGATTGCTTACAAATGATTAAATCAGAAAAAAAATATTGAACTTAAAAAAACGTTTCAAAACTATATCCAATAAATAAATAACTATTTATAACTAAAGTGCCAGATTTATTGCAGGTCGGGGCTCCGGTTCGAACCCTGATCAGACCGTAATTGTTTTCTTTATTTAATTACTCATTCTCACTAACAACATTCTGTGATTAATATTTGCTTAAAATAAATTTGGCAAAAAATAATACCCCGGCCTCAACCGTCGAACGACCAGTCAATGCTGTTCGTTCGACCAGACAGGTTTTCAAAGATTGGATGGAGTGCATAGAATTGAAGATATAAACCGGATCTTTCTAATAGTAGTAATTTGCTGCTGTTCATTGAACGGATACAGATGAAAGTGTGAAAGAGTTGGTCTTCCTCGTAGTATGTGTGTTCTGTTTCGATGGCAAAATCCTGTCAAAAAATACGCTCTGTAAAGAATCATTGATTCATGGTGCTAATCACATCTTAACAAATAATGATTCGTAAAAACATGATATACAATTGTCAATTGTGGAAGATCGGCAAATGAATAGGTAGGGCATTTGTTAACTTTGATTACGTGAAAACAATCGGACCTAGACTGGATTCGGTTGTTGAGTCGTAAAAGAAGAAGAAGAAGAAGTATAAATTACAAAAGGATGAAACAGAGTGAATGTATTAAATTATTGTAAATATATCTTTCAACCTTGACATTAGTTTAATTAGGAAATTGTATTTGAAGTCAAATCTCAGATATTATGGAATGAAATGAATCTTGAAATAATCTCACACAAGACCTAACTTCTGAGCTCAATTCAATTACTCGACATTGAATCCAACTTTGAAACTAATTTTCTACCAGATTACATGGATTGCTGCTGACAGAGTTGAATTCCTTGCAGTAGTTTTCCAATTTATTTAGTTAGATTAAAGAGAGAGTGCAGAGGGCAAAAGTTATTCAGTTCGTGCGCAAAATACACTCAGATCAAGGAGTATTTTAATGAAAACTGGCACTATAGTATAGTAATTTGTTAAATCAACAGTTTTAAATGAGAAAAATCAAGCTTTGGAAAATTTATATCGTTTTTTCCAATTAAGTTTTAAACATAAAATTGTTGTTAAATTTAAACATTTCGCGAAATTTGCTGGAATACTATGAATTTTGTATTGGTTGGTTGGGTTTTTTAAAAACAATTTTTTTAAAAAAATATTTTATTATCCAAAAAAAATATTCCCCTCCATCGGGTTTGCGCAAAGCATTATACTGGAATTCATGATGAATTAATTTGCCTTCTTGGAAAAGTGGTTTACAAATAATTATAAAAAGATTTAAAATTTAAGGATTCAATAATTTTTAAAAACGAGATAAGACATTATTAAGCATTATGTTTTTTAATGTTTATTTTAAAGAAAAATATAAGTATTGTAAAATGAGTTTTATGTAATTAAAAAGCTTAAATATTATTAATGCATTTTTGTTGCATGATATTGATATTGCGTCACTAACTCTGTCAAAGACGTTTTCATAGCACAAGTGCTTTGAGGAATTCTTTAAAGCACTAGTGCCTTTTTTATTATGAAAGTGGAACCTCCGTGAAAAAACCAACAAATTTTTATAGACATACTACTACTACTTACTAATTGAAAGAGCAATATTTTCTATGTACGTATGAGAAGCTAGATATAGCTTTTCCTCTTGTGATTTCAACAAAATTTTTAATAATGCCTTATCTTATCGACCTAGTAGTATAAATAACTATTAATGTATGTTGTGTATAAAATTCATTATATTAACCATTGCAAGAATAATAAGATTTGAATTTTGTTAATTATCCAATCAATTACTTTTTCGATTTATTAAATACATCTCAATGTATTTGTATTTATAAACTAATAGGAAAGTATTTAATTTGTCTGGTAGAAGCCTTTTCATAGGTACTTGAATACTTGTTGTTTAATGTTTATAGGAATCATTGTTTATCCGTTCTTTAAATTTATAAACAAAATTCAGAAACCTCACAAAGTTATTCCAAAAACTGCTGTAGATTTTAAATACAAATAAATTATGAAAACCAAATTCAGATCTTTTACGTTTCTTTTGTTCCTATATTGGAATTAAATTTAAAAATATAATTATTTCAGCGATTATCCAATTTTTGCATCTATTATATTTAAATTGTTTTAATTTTAATTACTAACTGTTGCTTCATTTTTTTAATGTCCGTTGGGTCCTTCTGTATTTGGTGGTTGATTGCTTCTCGAATTACTTTTATATCAATTTCCGGAAGTCCGTAAGACACATATCTGCTTTGCAAATCTTCCTCTAATGTGAAACCGTAAAGATTTGTACTCACATTAGCTAAGTGGGATTTCATCTGCTTGTAATCTTGCACATTTTCAGTGAATATTTTAAAATCAATATTTGTTAAGCGTTTTGTGTGTTGTTTTTGGTTTATTGGGGCAGTTTGGAGTATTTCATTCACTTGGGCGTGATTGAGGTTAGGGATGATAATTGGTGGGGGTCTTTTGGACGCCAGGGTCTTCTTAGAGACTGCTGATGTTGTTAAGTTTTGTGATGTGGGCTCTTTCTTTGATCTTTTGCTTCTAGATGGACCCGGATCTCCATTATCATCGTCGGAAAGTCCGCTGAAAGTGGGCATGTCCGTGTCCACTGATAATTATTTCAACGGACACACACACAGTATATTCTGGGTGGTCTGCCACGCCGACGTGTCGAGGGATACTGCCAGGTTGACTGCATCACCAATTGCTCAATATGATTAGGGAAATTTCTAAGAAAAACTACTTTGAGAAAAAATGTGTTTTAACTTGACAACTTCAATAATAATTTTATTGAAATTAATAAATAGTTATAATTTTGTTAGTGAATAATAATAAATCAAAACAATTTCAATGGGTTTTATATTATTGCCAAGTGTAGAAAAAGAAATTAGGGAGCACATTAAAAATGTATTTGATCAAAAACTCATATTTGAAATGTAAACAAGAAACTCAATGGAATTTCGTCATTATACCATTATAAGGCTGTGTTCCCAATAATTCGAGACAACTTCAAAATATCATATCATTATTTTAAGTGAATAAAAGAGCGTTGTTCCTAATTTAAATACATCAATTCATGTCATCGCTCTGATTCGAAATTGATGGCTTGTGTGATGTTGACTTTCTAGTGATTAAATTGATTCAGTTCTTAAGTAAAGTGTGCTCTCGTCCTCGCATTAAGTACGTTAGACATACATTGAAGGGCTGATTTTGCATTATTCATGAAAATTTTCATGTTCGAGTGCCAACTGGTATTATTTCGATTTAATGCGTGCGATAACAAAATTTCACACTCTGCTGAATATTTTGTATTCTATGGCTATATCTCTGTAACTTATCGGATAATCTGTACCATGGAACAACATCTGTTTAATGAAATACAAAGAGAAACAAGTACTTAATATTGTCTGCTTTCAATTGGCTCTTATGCAAAGCTTTTCTCGTTATAATTTAATTTTCACATTTAAAAGAGAAGCTGAACTTTGAAAAGTAATGTTTCAGATGTTTGTATTATTAAATAAACACGATATTTTTTCATACACATTAAATAGAAAAATTAAATCAAATGAAATGCATATGCCCCCTGACAACACATAATTCTTCTGGAAAAATTACTTACGAAAAATAATTTTTGTGAGTTTAATTTGAATTTAATTAAAAACAAATTTTGGAGGAAAGGAAAAGATTTAATTTTAGTTAATTAACAATTTGTTATTTCCTAATATTGTTATTGGTTTTATAATTTGCAATATATAGTAATAATTACCATTGGACCAATTTCCACATATTTCTCATTACTAATTACTAATACTTCTCAAACTGTTCAGGATCGAGAGAGATGGAAGGCGTCAGTCTCATCAAAGTAGTTGAGGGGAGAGGCCAGTGGAGAGTGTAGAACAGAGATCCAAAGGGATCAGTTGAAATTATTATATGTAACGAACCAGTCAATAAATAACCCCTAAATCGTAAAATGGTGTTTCCATTCGGGGGTCCTGAGTTCCACCTAGCAATCTCCAATACAAACATCATCACGTTCTCTGTCTCCATTCCTGGCAGCTAGGGATTGCAAATTCGAATAATATTTTCACTATTCGAATAATGAATAATTTTCCACCAACTATTCGAATAATTAACTTCTCTTAATTAATCAATTTTTTATTAAATTTTCAGTCCAAAAATATAAAATTATTATATGTTTTTATTACCACCATACATAAGAATATTTATCAGATAAAAAACTCATATTTTAGTTATTTTATAATTTTTATAATCTTTCATTTTTATAATGAAAAACAGGAATTATTTAGTATTTAGTACCTAATTTGTGTGCTCAGAAAGTGCTTTCCGCGCTCTAGATAAAATATAAATATTTTTTATGCGTTTATAACTAATTTTTTATATTGAGGACATATTAACTACAACCTCCATCACTTTCGATTTGAATTATTCTCTAAACCTTCAAGGGAATTTTGTTGGTTAACTTTTTAATGACCAATTGTATATTAAATTCTTTTCTTAATTTAACAGTCATAGAAATTTTCTACATATGTATTTAATGTAACAAGAACGAAAATAAAGTAGCTTTAGCTGTTAAAAATAGCAATCTCTCAAGATCTATGTGACTGAAAACTATATTGCTTTTAATATCAGTCAAAGCCTTTTTAACACAGGATTGCTACTTATAAAACCTTTTGATCATGTTAATTTACTGAAACAAATGCTATTACTCTTACTTGTATAAATAAAGTCCTCCGTTGATATTTTTAATTCATTTAAAAAAAATTCCATAAAAAATTCAACTAAAATAGGTATTATTCAAATAAAATTGAAGTAGTATTTTATTATTCGAATATTAGATTTACTTGTATCCGTATATTCCAATATTAAAATGGTAAAAAATTGGCCGAATATTTGAATACCGAATAATTCGAATTGCAATCCCTACTGGCAGCAAATACAAAACAGTTTTCGATGAAACAGAAATACGCCGTTCATTATTTCTGAAAACTTCTCGCCACACAATTAGAATTGAGGATTGCAATTATATCTTAATGGGAACTCGAGACCTAAACTTTTGATTAACACTCAGAAATTAGAAATTCAAATTTCGAAATAAACAGTGGTTTCTAAAACTAGCAATGTATATGGTTGACGACGACTTTTCCCTTAAGTCAACCTGGTTCTTAATTCTTATTAAGATTGATGTTTTTTTACGATAATCGTTATTTATTGAAAATTTAAATTTAGATATTCATTGGAAAATGACTAAATTAAGAAAATAGGATGAAATGTAATCGACACGAGGTAAAGCTATTATCGACGTTTCCACGAAACCCCCAGATTCTTTATTCTTATTTTGCAAATACTTTGTGAGAATTAAAAATCTTTTCATCGTTAATATTATGAATGAAATTTGATTGCTCGAAAATATATTCTGGGAAAATAAAGGTCGACGTTTATAATACCTAAAAACAGGAAGTAATTATTACAAGCTAATTTATGTAAATCGAAGAAACGCGAATATTTTTTCTGAATAGAAAACTTCCAAGCTTTATTGTTAATAATAAGCCATTCTTTTCTATGCTGAACAAAAACACGAGGTGGTTTTTATTATTTAATGGTTTAATTTGGGTTCTTTTCACTTCCCCAATACCTGTTTATTATTTTATTTATTGACCTTCCAGAATTTCTCAAAATTTTCTTCTAATAAAACAACTACATTCAAATAAAATAACTATTTATTAGTAGAGAAATTTTGTACAAAAGGGCATAATTGTCAGAGTCCTCAGCAGTTATTCCTACGTATCGAGTTTTTATTTTCATTTGAGTTAATTTAGCACTGTACATTCCGTTGCAAAAAGTTGAATACAGTCATTTTATTGAATTCAACCATCAATATCTCTGGTATTTTCCATAATTTAAAAAATTCCTTAGGCTAAGGGTTTCATTGAAAGTGTAAGTATGAAAAAATATTAGAATTAGGTTCATCACAGCTACTTCTATAAAACAAACAGCGCGGCGCCATTTTGGCCCCTGGAAAAACATTGCAGAATGTTAAATACACTCCCGTTTTTGGTAGGTTACTGTAGCTTTTTTCGGGTTTTAAGTAATAGAANAAAAAAATTCCTTTGGCCATAGGGTTAAGGGGTTCATTGAGAATATTAGTATGAAAAAATATTGGAATTAGGTTCATCAAGCTACTTCTAGAAAACAAAAATCAGCGCGGCCCCTCGAAAAACGTTGCAGAAAGTTGAATACACTCCCATTTTTGGTGGGTTTCTGCTGCTATTTTTCGGATTTTAAGTAATAGAAACTATTGATATTCTATACCTTTTGAATTAAATGGCTTTAAAACAGTATTTATTTTATTTAACAATATGCATTTATTGATAAATATGGTGAAAAATTGGGTTTTATGCATTTTTGAATAAAATTATATTTAATTTTTAAAAATAACACCAAAAGCACTCAATAATCAAAAAGTAATAATTAAAACCCGAAAAAAGCTACCGTAACCCTCCAAAAACGGGAATTGTATTCAACTTTTTGCAACGGAGTGTATGTTTTCGCTCAATCAAACATTCTCTTGGTAATTATTTTAATTCTTAAAGATACATTGTTGTCTTAAAATAAGATTATCTAGAAATAGAATCATGTTTATATTTCTCAAAATTATTTTTTTACGACTTATGGATAAAATCACATACCGCATGCACGAACAAAATTAAATACCAGTCATTTTTACCATACGAGATATATTTTCAATTATGTCGCACATATTTAGCCCGTAGATATGCCAAAATACCCCCAAACTATAAACACGACTGATCGCCAGTCCTGGAGGCAATACGATTATGAAGGCGAAGATTTTTCTAATTCTTCTTAATATGATTATGTAAACTGTCCATATAAAGTGTGATGAACCATGTCCATTGAGTTTAAGTTCAAGTTTTTATATTTTCTCTACAGTATTTACGGAATTCATTTGCGAAAGTAATTCAAGACAGCACTTCTACCAACGATGTCCGTCTGGGAATTTTGCTTATCAAGCCATTTGATTTCTTCATCGCCTTAGAGTGCGATTATTTAATTGTATCATTTAGTCTTTTCTCACCCGTTAAGTTAACATCTAACTGTCCGTCGCGAGTTTAATTTACACGAACACATACACAGAACTTTTGACTTTATTGATTAAACCCTTTTTCAGAAACTAATTAAATTTTCTCGATCGATGTGATCGGAAATATCGGTATCTAAAAGGGTAACGTATTCCGGTGAAATGTCTATCTCGTAAGTATATACTGTAACTATATTTATTTCAAAATTTAGACTCAGAAAAGGTTGGTAAATTGTTCGTATTGAATTCACTCTTCTTACAGTTGCGTTTCTAGACAAACAAAACTATATTTATTTGCGAATTATGCTAATAATTACATAAAAGTAAACTGTTTGTCATTTTGTCCAAAGCCGATAAACAAAACGGATTATGACCCATTTCAATTTAAAGTTGTTTAATTTGTTTTCTGTTCATTTTATCCAACAAATGTATAATAATTTTAATGAATATAACTAAATTATTACTGTAATATATGGCGTTGTTATATACTACCAATAAAGAGTTATAATCCACAACGAAACAATATGTCCATTTTTAAATATTTCCCTTAATAGAACAAGCTTTTAGGTCTATAGAACTTTAGTAGATTTATATCAAATAAATTTTAAATTTTGTTAAAATATTTAAGCATTTACGAATAATTAAATTTTTATTAAATAATTACAGCTTAACCCGTGCAGGAAATTATTTTTTGGAAAAACTTTTTTTTCTTTTGGAAACCAGTTATAAATCAAACAAAATTGTTATTGGCGCTATAAATAAATATTTGAAATAAATTATTGCCGTAATATCGATTTTTAAATTATATTCATTGTTAAAACATGATACTCAACTGGAAAACTTGAGACGTTCTGGGTCATTGAACTGAACGATTTGTCATTTTCAATTTCCAGAAGAAATCAATCATTTATATTTCCGGCTTTTGCAATATTTCGTTCGCTTTCCTTTCTTATTTTAGCTGAATACTCCTGTTGAATTGACAAATAAATTAAAAGTAATTAAAACAAATGATCTTAAGACGAAAGGACTTCTAGCAGTGTTTATAGGAAAAACAATAATTAAATTTAATAAAAAATAATACGAGTATAACAAATCGTTTCAAATTTGTTTGTATTAAAATGTTGTTTGTATGAGATAAAGGATTAAACTTAACCACAAACGACAATGTATATTTGCTGATTTAAAATCGCGATTTACATCAACATTAAATCATAAAATGCGTTTTACTACGTAGTTAAATTTTACAAATTGCAGTTATTAAGTGGTTACCTGTTCATTTCATTCAGTTTCAGCATTTGCGCAGAAGTTCATACTGGTTTTCATCTGAAATCTACTCAAATTCTTATAAACATTGACTGTGGAACTGAACCACACCATATGGAGGATTCAGTTGGAGAGAATCCGTTGCTCAGATAGTACGTAGCGCGAAATTCAGGGCTTCGGCTCTTGAGATATCTACAAGTGTGTAAACAAACCTCAACAGTGTCGTTAGGTTCGTTGGCGCCTCGTTTTGTGGAGAAGCCTGGTGATTATATCGAATTGGTTGGGGAAAACAATTGAATTGTGTTTATATTTTATTGCATACACTTTGCATTGTGAGTTTCGTGTTTTCATAAATAAGTAATTGTTCGTGTTAGTTTGAGTACGTCAGCGAAAGTTACATTAATCTTGAAATAGAATAAATAGGGAATTGGAAAAAGAAAAGTCAGAAAAGTGGTCAGTCAAGTGAATTGATCCCGTTTTTATTGTGGAAATTCTAACAAGTGTGGTGTTCGGTAATTGGCAACTGGTGGATTATTGTTTTGTGGGTGCGAATTAAAGAGAAATGGAGAAAATGTGAAGCGTTTTAGCAACATGAGCGTTATCTCATCCCAAAAGCACTACGCCAGTTTATTATCAAGCGAAGACGGTAATTACTCTTGATCCTGAATCTAAACAAATTAATCCATCTATATTTTGCTTGCAAATCAATGTTCTTAGGACGTGTCTAATAATTAAATTTATAGATTATTTTCTAATTATTAATTTCTACAAAGATAATATTCTTTTTAGCAGAGTTGATAGAAATTTCATTTTCTTCGAATTAAATTGAAATTTAGTTAATCCATATATTTTATATAATGATGGGCTTAGTCCATCCTCTATACATCGATTTGACATCGGATGAAGGGTTCAGAATGCTCAAGAAACTAAAGAAAATGATTTATTTATTAAATTTCGTCTTATAATGGTAATTTTTATTCCATATATTGTTTTTGCTGATATGTTTAATTTATTTCATATAAAAAATAACTAATACCCAGCTATCCAATTTTAAAACTATGTATGAACGATGTGTAGGGAATTTAATAATCTTTTAAATAGGTTGTTTTGGCTTAAATACATCGAGGAGGATGTCCAGGGTGCTAACCGCTAGGACACAGACGCAGAGGCTGGTCTATAAACGATTTAAAGCAAGCCTTACGGGGTAACCGAAGCTTATTTTGTGATTTTTGCCAAGTTCAGAGAATGTAGAATGGATCTTATTATTATTCTTTAACCCAAATATATTCAGCATCAAAATTCGTTGGAGCTAAGTTGTTTGGCTAGTTTTAACTGTTGTCTCAACTTATATCCATTAGTCTTTGGGATTAGTAATTCCACGTCGATTGGAAGGCTTTCGTTCTCCTTGAACATCGTATACTGTCTTAAGAGTGCGATCTTCCTCCGCATATGAGGTGTTTGCAGTGAGGGAAAGCAAACTGGGAGTGACGAAATAATCCAAATTTAGATGAGCTTATAACCTAATTTTAAAACCACTCTAAAATCGTTTTTTATCAAAATCTAAAACCAGAAACAGATTATAAGTATTTTTAAATAATTCTATTGGGTTTAAAATTTTTAAAATATCCACAATTACACGCCCACGAAAAGATGTCTGCGATAAAGTTTTAAGTCTGTTAAAAATAAATAAACAAAACTATTAATGAAGACATATATAATTGTTGAAAAGTTGAAAACTATGTCCGTTACAATATAGCATTCTTTTAAACAATTATTTGTTTTAAAAAATTCACTTTGAAATCGTTAAAAAGGATAACAGAGGCTTTTAACATAAGTCATTTTCTCAGTATTCCGGACATGTTCAGAGAGATATTTTGAATTCCGAAAATAATCCAATCAATTCAGACAGACTTCGCCTTATGTATATTGATGAGGTTCCGGTCTACACCCTGTCCTTTGTTACTCAACTTGTAAACCACAAGCCCATACGGCAACATTTTTTTACAACAAAGTCTATTATATAAACGTTAAGTCGTTGAAAGGGATTTATGGAACAAAAAACATTGTTGATGGTTATCCGAAATTTGTCCAAGAGTCATAAATTATTAGGCCATCATAAATTATATTTGGGCTTTGAAGAAAAACGTGATTGCCATTGGCATAATGATGACCATAAGCCACAACTACCATGAAAGGGAAATTAATATATCTTTCACATTTATCCTTATTATGTCCTTAGGTCAGGTTTTTGTGGTTTTACTTTAGTAAAAGTTAGAAACAAAAGAAATAAACTTATTTTACATTGTGGAACCATAAAAAATTTAATAAAGAGCTTTTATATGTTGCTTAATGAAACTTTGTAAATGTCTTATATTTTGAAAGAGCCCATTAATATTACAGAAAATTTTGTTCAATAATTGAATTATCAACAAAATACAATTAAAAGTAATTTATTTATTTCCAGTCTTATTTGAAACTCATTCATTCAAATTTTGTAATACGAGTTTTTCCTGATTATGGTCATAAATTAATGCTATAAACCAGATCATGATGGTTATTAACATATTTTCTACCTCCAAGGGTTGTTGAAAATATTCGGTTGGTTTTTATTTTACAACTGATTCACAAATAATATGAATATTTCATGTTTGCCAACATCCCGCAAATAAACATTTGAATTCACATTTAATGTTCATTAACCACGAAATGTCGGGCATATCAATTTTCACACGATTGTACTGAAAAATCATTACCACATATTTTTATTAATACCGTTAAATTTTATTACAAATAAATAAATCAATTACAAATTTAAATACAAGTTTGAATTGCCAATTTTTCTTTTAAAAACACATTTAAAATTCATTTTCATAAGACTTCTAAACAAGATATAAGAAAGGAAAACTGTTTTCGATTAAAATAACTTATAATGCTTTTCTTCTTCGACGACACAACCACTGTCTAAACCTCAACCAACGGGCTTAGAATTTTCATGACTATTTGTTTTCAGTGTAATATTAGTCAATTAATAGCACCTAGACCTAATGAAAAACTGCCCAGTCAATCCTACCCGCTCCATACTACAAAGAAGAACAACCCTTTCATAACTTTCATATGTATCCATTTATTGAATATTATTATTAGTATTATTGAAAGATCCGGTTTATACCTTCGATTGTATGCAATAAAATAGTGGAGGGTTGTTTTCCAACTGCTTCACCAAAAATGTGTTGATGAAAGACAAAAAGATACCAATCATCTGTGAATTGACCATCAACTATGGGATAAATCAGATGTTCAAAAATAAGAGAGCTGTGCAAACATGATTACTACCGTAGCAAATGCAATTGGTTGGAAGGCAGAGAGCGCAGGGATGATAGGAGATACTTTGACAATGAAACACTTGGTATCAAAATACAATTATTGACACAATTTATTCATAACTGTCTTACCTAATGAGAATAAGAAATATAGAATTGTATATCCTATTGTCGTCTCCAGCATCCGGCTGCCTCTTCGGAGTCAAGGGTTCGATCCCTGGGCGGGTAGGATTNCTGGGTCCTTTTTCAACTGGTCTAGGTGCTATTAATTGACTAATAATACACTGAAAACAAATAGTCACCGAAATGTCGCAAAACCCGTTGGTTGAGGTTGCGACCCCCCATGTTCCTTACAGGAATTGAAAAAGGAAAAAAAATTGTCGTCTCCGAAATACTATTGTTGTAACGAAAAGTTAATATTTCTGAAACAGAGCTCCAACTAAAACTAAAATAACCATTCACTTTAATATTCACAATCCAACATGTTTATTATAATTCATTTCGTCATTATTATTATTTACAAAATATCATTTAAATGTACAGGTTGGATCATAACAATAACTTTAGAGTACAAAGAAACAATCGGACTGAGATTGCTATGCGACAAGATAAAGATCACGGATGTAAGGCGAGAATAATGGCAACTGGAGAAAATTCTTGTCAGCTTTTTATAGGTTCGAGATAGCTTTTAATTTATGTGTTACTTGGCCATGATGGGTAATGACACAACTGTTTACGTTATGTTGAGTGAATAACTTGCATTGGGACCACATAACTATACACTTCATCCAAGCTTTAAAAAACCTGTACGGGGTCGAACGAATAACATTGACGATACTAGTTGTTCGACAGTTGAGGCCGGGATATTATTTTTGTAAATGTTCATAGAATGTTGTTAGGAAAAACGAGTAATTATATTTTGAAGAAATATCTGATCAGGGCTCGTACTTGAGTAATTTAATCAATTAAATAAAACAACTTGATGGTGTGAAAAGATAATTTAGGTAAATTATTCCTTCCATTATCCCAATACATTTACTAATTTAACCGAAGATTCCAAACAAAGATAATTCAATAAAGGCGATAATTCTGTCATTTATTCAAATTAATATAATTACGAGAATTAATGAGCAATTTTGAAGTGGTTTTGTGTTTTCGGCATAAACGTAAATGACTATCCAAAACATGCTGTTTCAACGTGCCTATTTGCATAATCAAATTAATTGCAACAAATTAATTATTCAGAGCAATGCACCACTAAAAGTGGTTTTGCATTGTGTACTCTACACTTAAATTATCATAAATATATATATATTCTATAAATTAATCGATTAATTAAATGGTCATCGATTAAAGCTTATAGGTACTCATCAATTCTCCATTTAGGTTATATTATATAAAATTAAAGCAAAAATTTGTCTATAAATCGCAGCAAAAGGCAATATTCGCTTATAATGACTTAAGTTTAAATTATTAAAAATTATAATATAATGTTTACCTTAATTTTTAATGCTTAAAGTTGAAATAATATTGTTAATTTAATACATACATAAAGGTCAGAATCAGAAAGTTAAATTGAGTATTATTCGCGGAAAAATTACTTCGTTATTTTTATATATAAATTTGGGAAGAAACATTTCCATAATAATTATTTATACAACTAGGTCGATAAGATATAGATTTATTAACAAGCATCCTTTAATTCTTTAAATCTTTTAATCATAGTAAGTGTTTTAAATCTGTCTCGTGGCCGAATCTGTCTCGTGGCCGATGTGTTAACGCATCCGGCTGCCTCTTCGGAGTCAAGGGTTCGATCCCTGGGCGGATAGGATTGACTGGGTCCTTTTTCAAACTGGTCTAGGTGCTATTAATTGACTAATAATACACTGAAAACAAATAGTCACCGAAATGTCGCAAAAACCCGTTGGTTGAGGTTGCGACCCCCCATGTTCCTTACAGGAATTGAAAGGGAAAAAAAAAAAATTTTTAAGTGTTTTAAAGAATGCCTGTATGCTTAAAAATGCTTATAGAACATACTTTAAACAAAACTTTATGTACTTAAAAAATTAACCCTAAAATTTTTAAAAATTTATTGTAGTTTTAGATTTTAAAATTTTACTGTTCTATTTTTTCCTCTTCCTCTATAATGTGATGATAGAGTAGATTATATACTTCGTTTCTCTTATGTTTTTGGGTTTAGTAAATGCTGGGTAGTAAACCAATGTTTAGTACAGTAAGCCAATTGAGATTTAAATAAACTTAATCAATATGATAAAAAAATTTTTTTTTGCTAAAGTCACACTTTAATAATCAAAAAAAATCCTTTAGGGCATTGAAGAAGAAATATTTATTATGTAATTTTGTATTGTAACCAAAATGCATAAAATGTTTTATGATAACATATCAAACGTACAGAAATACCATTAACGGTATTTTGAGTTTAAATTTACATTTTGAATTAGTTTTGAAATTTCCATAGATAAATTACATCTTTAACTATACAGTGGACCCTTGATATTTAAAAACTTCGATAATTCGAACTTCTCAATAATTCCAAGTTATCACGAGGACCTTTCAAAATATCTTGATTTTCAACAAAATCAATGCATTTTTATTCTTTCAGTAATTCGAACAAAAAAATTGCTATTTAAATCACACTGTAATTCAAACTCATGGGAGTCAAACACTCCTCAATTCAAAGTTTCGTATTTGTTGGCAGAATTTCAGGCACTTTTCTCTTTAAAAAATTGTTGAGCAGTAACAATGGGACCATTTGATAATTCGAAATATTTTAAGGGTCCCTCGGGTTCCGAATTATTTTCTGAAAATGCGTAACTTAATTTAAAGACTTAAGTTATACTATATGTCTAATATAATAGAAATTGACTTTATAAAAAGACTATTAGGATGTTCTTAATAAATTTAGTTAGTGGTATGTCAACAGAATATATCCATTTATTATGAAATCAATGCCCTCTCCACTTTCACATTATTGAAGATTGCTATCAATCAACCTCATACACAAAATCGATATTATATTATAGAAAATTGTTGGATTCGTTCTAAGGCTACGAAAAAATAAAATATTCATTATCGGTTCAAAAAAATTCTCCTTCCAAGGTAATGTCATCAAATTTTGTGACGATACAGGTTCTTCCCACAATTAATAAATAATAAATGATCGATATTGTAATCATAATTTAAAACAAACGCTAATTAATATTTTGAATAAGTTCGACTTCATATATTAATGTGTTTTTAAAAATGAATATTGTAGTCATAAATTCACGATGAATTGGCAACTATTAAGGGAATGGTATTATTAGTTTCCCCATAAATCCGAAACAAGTTTTATTATGTATAAATCATTTTATGACTTTCAAACAAATGTCTAGGATAGCGTTCAACAATGGCATCGGAATACAAATCTATATAAATGACTCGGCTTGAAATGAAGTACTTTGTAGTAATAAAATTTGCCTTTCTAAGGATTTTGCGGTTAACAAAGTCTGGGAAGGAAAGACCAAGTTCATACCGCAACCTCATCAATATACAAAAGACGAAACCCGGATTGATTGGGTTATGTCCGGAATTCAAATGCTTCCCTATAAATAATATAAAGCAATTTGTGATGCAATCTGTTATACTTGCGAGGTCTTTCTTTTTTTTACAAATTCACGGTTTCAATAAAAGCATTTTATTGTGATATTTTATTCATAAACTTCAATATTAAATATTGATTGCGTGGAACTCGATCACATACCGATATTCAAGCAGTAAATTGATATTCCCATAAATCAGACTAAAATTCTGACCATATAATACATTTCCAAAATTGAATCTTCAAAAGAAATTAATCAAGCTTTTCTTACCCCTCGGTATTTATTTTGACCGCTTTTATTCTTTCCCTTTTTTCTTCTATTTTATTCAGGTAGACCTTTACAAAAGGCAATCATCTGCGCGCAATTTATTTTTGAACTATTGACATTTTGTTCCATAGTCATCAGGCGTCCCCACTGAATAATATTACGTTGTCTAAAAAAACAGTACCCTCTCCTAAGGGGCGTTCGTTATCAATGATAGTTTCTATTTAATAGTTATTTATACAACTAGATCGATAAGTTAAGGTATTATTGAAAACTGCTCGTGTATTTTATAAAGCTTATCGACACAAAATTTTATAGGGATTAATTTATTTAATTTATTTTTCATATCACACTCTTTTTGAGTGATAGAGAATAAATTTGATTTTGTATCCTTTATTTATACATAATTTGAGAAGTCCTTATTCATATAGATGTTCGATTTATCAAATCATACTTATTTTAAAACCTTCTATTGAAACAGTAAAACCATCCACTAATACAGTTCAACCTTATACAAAGAAACTGAGTTTCACATAAATTTGATGGATTTCTTACACAAAGATCCTACTTTCATAATAAAAAAGAGTTAGTGCTATATAAACGACTTTGACAGAACAAACTTTAGAACCATAACATCAATTTTATGCAATAAAATAATCCATTATGTTGTGTCCAGTGCCAGTATAATTTAAAATTTTGAAATCAGTTTTGTTATTGTATTGTTTGGAGAGATTGGAGAGAATTTGCAGAAGGAAGAAACGTGATTGTAGAGTAAAGTTATAAATTGTATTTTAAGTTATTTAAATTGACTATTGTGGTTGAAAAGCAGTACGTTGGACTGGGAAAGTCAGCCCAGTACAATTATATAATTTTAATAAAAAGTGTTTCTAAAATTTAGTGTCGAAGTGTAAAGTTTCAGCAAATTGACTAAATTCAAAACGTATATTTTCATAGTTGATATGTCTTGAGATAATAAATAATACGTGGTTCAATGAGAATAATTATAATGGTTTATTAAGTCACTAAAAGGTCTGTATATATCTAGTTCAATTTAGGGAATGATTATTATTTACAGACACTATTATCATTATGATTGTAACGAATAAATGTTCAAATGTTTTTCAATTACAACAATTATAATTGAAAAAATAAATATTTGTAAATCACCTTTCTGGTAAGATTAATCAGATTTTATCGGGGTTTTAGCGCTTTATAATCGTCAGCTACTTGAACAGTCATAACCAATTCCTATTCTCAGTTTTGGTCTATTAATTTAAGGAAATTGCAAATAATCTATTTTTATCTAATAATTGATTTGTAATCAATATTTCTGTTAAAAATAATTACCCATACATTTTGAAAAATAATAATCTGATTATGTTATAAGGATTGTACGAAACACTCACATTAAAATAATTTCAAACATCACGTAAACAAGAGATGATTGAAAGCCTATAATTAAATTCACCGCATAGTGTCTCTTGTCGCTCTAATTTTTATTTATTTAATTGTTTGGTGGATTAGACGGTTGAATGAAGCGTGTGGTTTTTCCACATCCACAACTAATGGTGTGTGAGTATTACTGGTTATTACTACGGTACAGCTCGACGAAACCAGAGCAGTATGAATATTTCATGTTTGCGCATTTTCCGCGAATAAACAATAAATTTCCGACTAATGAAAATTTAGCACGAAAGTTATCGCAATTAACATTCCTGTGAGTAATAAAAAAAATATGAAATGAAAGTTCCACATATTGATTCTGTGAGAAATAAATTATTGTTTGTAATAAGGAGAGTATTTAAGGATTCTGACGCATCAGAATAACACCGGTCCATTTTATATTTAAATCTTCAAAATCAAAAAGGACCTTCTGTTTTTCTCTTATCCTCTAAAACAAAAATATTATCTTCGTATTCCTCTTAAATTATGAACACCAGCATACAGTCTCAATAAAGGTTATAGCCGCACCTGAATATTCTTGATATATTTGAAACCTAAAGAAGCTGGATTTGCAAATTTACACACAGTTTATCTCTTGATAATTTACCACTTTTTGTCATACCTGATGTGCAAATACTTGAATCAATTTTGTTAAATTGCGAAAACAATCGAAAAACCACAAGTTATGCCTTTTCTTCTCTATTGGGTTTTATTTAGGTCGTATAAAATTGAAGATCCAGATTTTTTTGGTTAAAAAGATATCAAGTCTATTCGGGTGCGGCTAAACCCTTAATTGAGGCTGTAAATAATGAAAGCGAAGAATATCTTATATGCCCTTTTCACCAAAAACCTACAATTCAAAAGGTGTAATTAAATGAGTACAACTAATAGGTGATGTACTATCAATCAGGAGATTATTTTTAGTTTACTCCTTATTGTTTGCATTTGCGCAGAAGTACCATACATACTGGATTTCATGAGAAATTCTCTGAAATTCTTATAAACATTGACTGTGGATCTGAACCAAACCATATGGAGGATTCAGTTGGAGAGAATCCGTTGGTCAGTTAGTACGTAGCGTAAAATTCAGAGCTTCGGCTCTTGAGATATCTACAAGTGTGTAAACAATCCTCATCAGTGTCGTTAGGTTCGTTGGCGCCTCATTTTGTGTTCTTTGTTGAAGACTTCTGGTGATTATATCGAATTGGTTGGGGAAAACAATTGACTTTTGTTTATATTTTATTCCATACACTTTGGATTGTGACTTCTGTGTTTCCATCAATAAGTAATTGTTCGTGTTATAGTTTGTCAGCAAAGGTTAATCTTTAAATAGATTAAATAGGGAATTGGAAAAAGAAAAGTCAGAAAAGTGGTCAGTCAAGTGAGTTGATCCCGTTTTTATTGAGGAAAATCGAAGTGTGGTGTTCGTTAATTTGCAGCTGGTGGATAATTGTTTTGTGAGTGAGAATTAAAGAGAAGCGGCAAAATGCAGAAACTGTGGGGCGTCTTTCGCAACATGAGCGCCAACTCCTCCCAAAAGCACGACGCCAGTCTTTTATCAGATGTGGATGGTAATTAACTTGATCCAGAATCCGAGAGATTAATCTAAAATCTTAATCACTTTTCTTGGAAATCAATATCTAATGGATTAAGACGAGCCTTAGAAATTATAAACTTTATTTTGCAATCAATTATGAAGCATTGGAGAAAATCATTTACTTTAATTAAGTGAATACAGTCAGTGTACAGAAGCTTATTTATTGGTCCGAAGAAAAAAATCATTATCCGGGTTATACTTTCTTGAAATTAATAGATTTTTTTTCAAATATTCAATTTATTCATGATAATTTTACAACCAATAATGGTTCTTATTTTTATCCGTAGAGCTATGACCCCGTTTTCATTTCAAAACTTGAGTCGGCCAGTTCCAACTTGTTACTTTCCGGTTATTGCCGAAAACAAATAGATTAAGGAGGTATAAACTCGACAATCAGATCTTTCAATAATATTGGTTCTAATTTTAGACCAATGATGTTGTGGTAAGATTAGACAAGATCCAGAATGCGTTTCATCTCTTCGACAGAAATTCTATTCTCATGCACTCTTTTGAACACGATCAATTCCAAATTCGTATAGTTTTCAAGACTGATCTATTGTTAAAAAAATTCTGGCAATTGTTAAGAATTGAGAATGATTATTTTATGAAAGAGTTTCTTATAAAAATAACTAGACCCTGTGTTCTACGGAGAAAGTAGTCGTGTAGCCTAAATGATTTATAGTTTTCCTTAAGAAAATCAGAGTCATTTTTCTCTTTTATTTCGAAATTGAATTTACTATCATCATTGGAATATTTGAGGCTAGTCATAAAACATTTGCGTTGATACGAGTACCTTAGATAACGTTGGTCTAATTAAAGATAAGTTCTGTGAAAGATTATCTAACTGCAAAATGCTATACAATATTAAATAAATTCTAAATGTAAGGGCGAGTCTCGCCTATTTTTAAAAGTTTTTATGGAAAAGTAATTTTTTAGCAATTGATTATAATTGAGAATTTATATATGCCCTGTAATGCCCAGATTTTTTTTATTGAATTGAGATAATTTTCAGAAGCACAAAACCGAAAAAAATTTAAGAAATGCAATAATTGTAGATTTTACAGCTTCTCAAAGTTAGTGTGCCTTTAGGCATTCACAAGTCTTACGGCCAACTAATATCACCAACCAGACGCCTTCACCAAAAAAATTACACTCGACATAATTGATTTAGTTACCACTAATAAAACTGTTTACCACAGTGTAATTGTTTAAAGAAATACTTGTTTTAAATGACTTTACCAATTTCAGTTAAACTTTGTATACAAGTGACATAGGTTGATTAAAAGGTCAAGTAATTAAAAACATCCCTACTTGTAAAGGTTGAGTTTTCCCAAATTAAACTCTTTTGTCACTATTCAATATTCACTAAAGTAAAACTCCGAAACAATTTGACCGTTTTTAATGAAATTTTGTAGGCGGGTAGAAGGTCAAGATTTATGTTGTATATCACTAAATAGTAAGAGGATTTTTTTTAACATTTAAAAACAGCCTTTTTGTATTAGGTATTTAAACACACACACTACAGAATTAAAGGTCAATCCACATCTAACTTTTTTTCCAATTAAAAAAAACTAAGAGTGAGACATCCCTTTTTTTTTTAATATATATACACATAGAAATATTATCACAGCTCTACATGTTGAAATTTTTTTGGGCATGCTACATAGGCTGTCAAAAGGGCGGTTTATTTCATTCGTTTCTAAGTGGTGGTTTTTTAAAAAAAAAATTATTCAATTTTGTTTCAAAACTCTTTCAAAATCCCTAAAAATACGCCATTAAAATAATTAATTGGTAAGATGACTATTGCCGAAACAGCTACTTTATTATATAAATATTAAATTTAATAGAAATTCAAATTAATCAAAAATTGAGCATAATCACACAATCAGATAAAATCAGCGAGCTACATACAGTAAAAATTACACCGGAGAACATTACTTTTCCAGTCGCCGATTTCCTCGATCATGTCGATCTACATCAAAATAATAATTTCATTCACATTATGTAGTACTACAAACGACATTACTGATATTTCTATTCTTAATTCCTGAAAGTATTACTTTTTCCCGGTTCTCATAAAAAAATTATCTACACTGATAAATTTATTATCCTAAATAATTTAATCTATCTCTTATCAAACAATCATACTCCACGATGTTCCAAGTTTTAATTTCAATTATTACCAGACTTTTTAAGAAAGAAAAGTATTAATGTTTTAACACCCTATTCTCTTTGTAATTCTTTATCTTCTTATTTACAATCAAATTCCATAATATGTAATGGACGATTACCCTGCAATTGTAGTAAAAATTTAAAATTATTATTTTGATGAACATTTTTATTATTCATTCATTTCTTGAATCTGCGCAGAACATTGTTGTAAAATTTGTATTGAGTCGTCAAGCAACACTTTCCGACAGTAACTCTTGCATATTTAATAATGCAATTGTTCATTTCAGTAAAAGGTAGTCCTTGGGAAAAGGACTTTCTCACATTCATTACTTGAATTAAATTATATATTTTATTTATTATTTATGTCTTCTTTATATTATTAATTGCTTTTGGAAAATGGATTTGTATTATATTTTTAAAAACGTTAAATAATGTTCTTTGAACTATGAAATTTTTTTGAATACTGCTTAAAATTTTTATTTCATTGTAATTTGTTGTAATTTATATATAATTAACATTATGCGATATATTCCAATTACATGTGGAGTTAAAATCAAATATGTTATATCAAAACAAAAACATTCAAGAAGTGATTAAATGAATTGTGTTAATATTTCTTTACAGAACAATAAAAGGGATAGTGTTTCGTGTTAAGCAGCTGTATATTTCTTGGATAATTCGTGAAGAAGTAAGAGACAGCAAAATGCAAAAACTGTGGGGTGCCTTTCGCAGTATGAGCGCCAACTCATCCCAAAAGCATGACGCCAGTTTATTATCCGACGAAGACGGTAATTAAAAGCCTTATATAAATCATCGTACTTTTAAGTTTATTTAATAGAAGTAAGAGAAAATCAAATTAAATTTGTTAGATAAATATTAACAAATATTAATTTTGAAGTGAAGAATCTACATTTCATATTTTTGCTTCAAAAGATATTCCACAAACTGTAAAAATCTCGATAAGGTTACAAGTACAGCCTGTGCTTAAGAAAAATCAAGGATGAGAATTTGCAATAATTACATTATCATAATGGTATTTTCAAGTAAATTTTAATTTCTATTCAACAAATTTCACTTAAATGATAAAGAAAATTTTATGTTTAATTTTTGTTCACAATGAACAACAATTTTTATGGACTTTTTTTTGTAAATTTAGAAGAATTGGATTTTTATATAAATATTTTTTAAAGTACTGAAAATCGATAATAGTTTCCGAGTTTAGTATTGGAAAAATTTAGTGGAAAAATCACTCAGCACATAATCCCACACAGCCTTAATATTAAAAGATTTAAAAATCAAATTTTTCATTCAACTATTAAATTTGAAAAATAAAGCATTATTTATATAATGATGAAATTACAACTTTTGGGTATTAAACTTTTAAGATATTTCCATCAAGAATTTTGAAACTCATTAAACTCTTTAATGGTCAATTTTTCGATTGTATTAAGAAAATTATCTTAAATTAAGACAAATGACATATGTCATTTTTTATTATAGGCATAGAAGCAATACCAATTTTAAATTTTTCGATTTTTTGACTCGGTGAGATGAGAAGTTACCGGCTTATTTATTTCTAACCTGGCGGCTCCATTATATACATCATAAGCTGAAATTCCTAATACTTCTCATTATAATAAAGAACATTGTTGACGTATAAAAATAGATTTTCGCTTTCAATTCCTCTAAACCTCTACCAACGGGCTTAGACTTTTCATGACTATTTGTTTTCGGTGTATTATTAGTCAATTAATAGCACCTAGACCAGTTGAGAAAAAAAAACTGTCAATACTACGCGTCCAGGGATCGAACCCATGACCACTGAAGAGGCAGCCGGATGCGTTACTACATTGGCTATGAGGCAGGTTAACGTATAAACACTTATGCTAAGATCTATAGCTAGAACTTGGTAAATTGTTCCCATTGATGTCAAATTTATTGCAGTGGCGTTCCTAGACGAACAAAGCGATATACTAGCGAGTTATGCCAATAATTACATCGAAATTACATGTATGTCATTTTGTACACAGCGTATAGACAAGGATTATAGCCGATCTAATTCAAAGTTGTTTAATTTTTTTCTGTTCATTTTATGCAACAAAAGTATATGTTATTTTAAATACATTTCTCCAATATAATAATTAATCAATTTTACATTTTCCCTAAAATCTATTTAAGATTTTAGGACATGTTAAATTTAAATATCTCCTGACTGAATCTATAGGTTGAAACACTAGTATATACTCCAGATAAGTTTTCGTGTTACATGAATTATTTTATTAACCACAAAAGTGTATAAAACAGAAAATTATTTATAGTTATAATAAAAAATATTTATAGTATTTCGATAAATCTATATATACTATAACAGTCTGAATGAAATCAAGTTCAAGTGGTTCTAAAATATTGATTTTGCTTAACAAGAAATGCCTATTATTAAATCCACCGCATAGTGTCTCTTGTCGCTCCAATTATATGAATAATGAATTGCTGGATTTATTTGACGGTTGACTGAAGTGTGTGGATTTCGAAATCCACGACTTAATGGTGTATGGGTGAACACCAGTACTGGTTATTACTCCTGTACAGCTCGGCAGAACGAACAAGAGCGGTATGAATATTTCATGTTTGCGCATTTTCCGCGAATAAACTATAAATTACAAATCTAATGTAAATTTAACACGAACCGTCGAGCACTGAAAATAATATTTTATTATACTGTAAAACACAATCGTTGACGTAACGCTTTCTTTGCATTTAACACAAAGCTTTGAAGAACAATCAAATGAAATGCTTTTGACATTCTAAGCCATTGAACTGAACCAATGTCTTTGATGAAAATTAAACACTTTAATGACATTAACAATTGTGGTTTAAAGCATTTTTGGAGCTTTAATAGTCATTTATGCAAAATTCTTAAAGAATATGAAGACCTATTTTTTCATTTGACTTAGATATTTCCTGATCTGATTTTTCCATTCAGCGTTAATTGGAATATCGCCTGGAGATTATTTTAATTTATTTCAAATAGGTCGGAAATCCTCAATGAGAAAAGTCAATGGACTATGGTTTATTTTGTGTCGTAAAAACTCCATTAATAAATTATTCGCCCGTTATAATCGGTCGAAAAAGGTCGATCTTAAAATAGAATAAATGAAGAGAAATATGAATGAGAAAGGGGGGCGTTCAAGTAAATAAAACCAGCCAAATTCCGTGGAGATATTAAAAATTTGAATAATTGCTGCTGTGTGTAAAATTTTACAACATGCTTCAAAATTACAATCTCTATTTTCAAAAGATATTGTGTTACAATTTATGATCATTGATTTTATGACCTTAGTGAAATACAGTAGTTTATAAATCTTACTCATAATTCAATAGAGTGTTCTTTTGAAACTTTTGTTGTATAATGGAATCCATTAAAATAATCGTATTTAATCATTACCAAAACAGATTAAGGAAACACCACTTTATATTGCTTAATCGAGATTACAATTTAACGATGTATTTAGATAGTGAAAATTACATCAATATGAAATTACTTTATTTTACTCCTTATTGTTTGCATTTGCGCAGTAGCTCATACTGCTTTTCATGTGAAATTCTTATAAACATTGACTGTGGAACTGAACCACACCATATGGAGGATTCAGTTGGAGAGAATCCGTTGATCAGATAGTACGTAGCACGAAATTCAGAGCTTCGGCTCTTGAGATATCTACAAGTGTGTAAACAAACCTCAATAGTGTCGTTAGGTTCGTTGGCGCCTTCGTTTGTGTTCTTTGCTGGAGACTTGTGGCGATTATATCAAATTGAATGAAAATATCGTCGGCATTTTCTTTCAAAACAACAATCCCTTTGGAATATGTGTTTCGTGTTTTGTGGAATTTCATAAATAATTAATTTGTTCAAGTGTGGGTCGATTGTTGCCATTGTAGTCGTTAAATAGAATAAATAGGGAATTGGAAAAAGAAAAGTCAGAAAAGTGGTCAGTCAAGTGAATTGATCCCGTTTTTATTGTGGAAATTCTAACAAGTGTGGTGTTCGGTAATTGGCAGCTGGCGGGTAATTGTTTTGTGGGTGCGAATTAAAGGGAAGCGGCAAAATGCAGAAACTGTGGGGCGCCTTTCGCAACATGAGCGCCAACTCATCCCATAAGCACGACGCCAGTCTTTTATCAGATGAGGATGGTAATTAAACTTGATCCAGAATCAGACTTACTCGTATATAATACAAATTTGATTTGGATTTGGAAACCAATAGCTTGTATTGAATTTCCATGCTTTAGACGTGTCTAATTATTAGATATACGGATTATATTCTATCAAATTATCAACCCTTGAGAATAATCACTTTAGGTAAAGTTGGTTAAAGTCAAGTGAAAGTTATCGCACTTAATAAAGTTGTCCGACCTTCCGATTGATTCAATAACAAAGTTTAAGTAAATTATTTTCTAGTATTGGTGCTATTAATAAAAGTAACGAACCTTAATTAAACGAAAGAACTATTTATTTCTTAATTCCTTGGGACACAAATAACTAGTTTAAAATGTACATATTTAATTTATATTGATTTTTTTATATTTCTTTTATTTAAAAACTTTCCAATAATACCAATTATAGCAAGTAAAGTACAATTATTTTCATAAAATTTTAATAAATTATAAACAAACAGAGTAAGAAAAATATAAAAATGAATATTCATGATTTTTTTCAACAGAATTCACAAATATTTGGATATGGTGCTTAAGACGCTGCTAAAAACACACTCAAATTGGGTGAGAGGCTTTATCCCAGTGGCTCAGAAACGGTAGATTTTCAAAGAAAATCTAGTAAGCAAACAATAATAATAATTTTATAAATCGGATTTCCATTTTTTAGCAACCTGAAGAGCTTAAATTTGTAGAGAAATTCCTTTAAATGTTTATTTTGTTAATACTTCACTTAACGGTGAAACGTAATTTTTCATAGAAAGTAGTAAATTCTTAGAAATTAAAGACATTGAAACGTATATAAATTATTACATCTATAAATAGACAGATTACGTAAAGTGTGTTGTAATTCTCGGTGTCAAGATAATTGATAAGGAATGTGAATATACACCATACGTTTCAATAGTAATGAATACGGAGACGAGTCCCGTTTCACTGTTCTCCTTTGTCACATTCCCAGCATTGTGTGTCATCATCTAACCTGTATGTGCAGAGAGCCCAACAAAGCCAATTACATGGAAAGTATTTTCCGGTAAAACTCTACCTAGTCTCATGACAATTTGCAAAACGTGACATAGAATAAATAATTAACATTTTCAATTAAATACCACCCAGACACAAAATACTTTTAATAACTCCCCAGCGCTGATTTCACGCCATACATGCATATGAATGATATATGAAAAACAATCTGACTACAAAATCTTGCGAATGAAGTATTTTTCAGTTAATGATAGTAATTATTTATGAGGTTTTTTATTGTTATTTTTATATGTCTAGAAAATATGAGACTTGAAACAAGGGTTATCGTAAAGTAAGGGTTTTAATTTATATTTCTCTTTAAACATGATTTACTCACGGAAGGTTAGGCATAAACAAACACGATTGTACGAAGTCTTTTTTAATCAAAAGCTTAAACTGATGATAGGATTGTTAGGATTGTTACTGGCAACAGAAACGATTTGCCAATTGCTAAGTTTTAATAGATTTTTCAAAGGAAGTCTTACATCAACCATCTCTATCATTGTTCTTTTCCGTAAGTATGCATACTTATGAAAAAGAACTTTCACCGGAAACATTACCTTTTCAATCGGCGATTTCTCGATCCTATCGATCGGAAATCTCAAATGATTTCGAAAAAATGGGTTTAATCAATAAAGACAAAAGTTTTGTGTGTATTCGTGTTAATTAAACATTGATATTGATTTATTTGCGGATAGGAAAAGACTGAAAATACAATTTTTAAATAAGTACAATTTCAGCGTGTTGAAGAATGAAAATGCAGTCTTAGCAACTCCTCATAAGAACTCGATAGAAACATCGAGAGGTGTTTAAGTCCGTCAAAAAATAATCGACGCAAATACTGTCATTGGAGTTGGTTTGTCGGAATATATATTTCTGATAGTAAATATAGAAAAAACGATACTGTTTTTGTTGAAACCAAAATGAATCCTACAAAATTCTAAAAAATAATTACAATTGACGACTGTAACTTTATGTAGATAAAAGGGTTTCCCAATTGAGTTTAACGCAAATTAAATAGAAAAGAGATTCTTCTATGGAATTTTTACAATTAATTTTTTAAATAAAAGTAAATTTTAATTTCATTTAATTTTTTCAAAATTGATCTTGAAGTAGAAATTCGATTTCACCTTGTTAGGCCATTTTTCCAATGGTTTTGACAATCAAAATATCATAATTAAATTTAATTAGCCAGAAAAATATTTGTTCAATGAAACGTGTCAAAACATCTCACAAATAAATTGGACTAAATATAAAAACGATTTCTGTTCCAAATATGATGAGTTTACTGACAATTCTTCAAAATTTGTTAAAATTTTGTAAATATACTAAAAAAAAGTTATACGACGAATTCGCACTTAATGCATTTTAACTTATTTCAGCTTGGCTTCAGTTTTTAGAAATATGCGATAATATTGTTTAAGATGGAATTTGTGGAAGCCAAAAGATCAAATCAAGTTGTTTGTTACGATAAATCAATCGGCAAATATGTGAAATAAAATTAGTATTTTGTCTTTCAAAACAGTGTAAAATAGATATTGGTGATAAAAGGATATAACATGATCCGTTTTAATGAGGAAGCGTATGTAAAATATTATTTAGGCGAGTTTTTCATCATTCGTCAGTTAAATAACGGAGTTTACACACGAGCAGGATATAAATTTTTACAAAATTGGTTTGTATATTATGAATTTCTTTGTTTAACGAACTAGAGCGGTAAAGTGACTTATTTTATATATAACTCAAATCGGTGTCAAAAGGCTAACCTTTCGATAAGAAGGCGCAAAATAGACTTTTTTAAAACAGTGATAAATAAAATTTATTTTTCACTTCTTGTAAATTTTAATTTTTCGTACTGAAATTGATTATAAAATAAAACAATTCACACACCAAATTTGCAAAAAATCAATTTTATTATATAAAAACACAATTTCAATCATTATCGATAATAGTTAATCAAATTCTATAATTAAAATATAAAATTAAACTGATGGTTCTGACTGAGGATCGAACATTAAGAATTATGGATGTTGCGAAATCCACAATTATCAATCTAGATGCTTATGTACATATTCCAAATGGCAAGAAGTTTGGTGGAACATCTATGCTTATTCGCCAATTAAGAACAAAGATTTCGCTCGATAACGAGATCCAACATACTTCTCATTAAACAAAATACACCAATTATTGAATTTAATTATTAATATTAAAACTACTTGTTTTATTTCTGCATCAATATAATAAATTTTTCAATGAAATTCTAAAGTCCCGTATCCGTGGAAGTGAAAAATTCCTAGTAATAATTCTACGAGCATATGGGAAGCGACGAGTTTCTTCCTTCGCTGTCAAATGTACAAATAATGTTTCATGTTCTTTGAATATCTGACAATACCTTACAGTCTTACGCCAAACAAAAAAACATTTCATTTAAATCTTTTTTTTTCAAATACCCTAAATTTGGGTATTACTTTTTGTATTTTCTAAGAAAAGGATGTAGTATTATTTATACCAAACGTTGTTTTCTATATCACAAACGTAAAGGTAAACAATTGTAGCTGCAGGGGTCGGAAAATTGCTTTTGCCAACACATCGTATATCCAACTTCCCAAACTCAATGTAATCAATCAATGAGTAGGCGAATTTTGATTTAAGATTTTCGCTTCGTTGCCAAAATTAGATTTGTGATACCTTGGGAATGGATCTCTAGACTAAAAATCTAATCACAATAATGAAAACCCAATTGAAAATTCAATTATGAATAGCAATAATATTGTTCGCGGAAATTTTATTACAAATGTTTAAGTGTTAAACGAAAATTCCCGAAAGTAATTAAATAACACTTAAACTTCCATAATCTAAAAAACTCGCTTTAAGCAATTACTTCATTAAAAGCAAATCAAATTTTATGATCTCACATTTATTATCTTCTATTAATTATTGAAAATAAAAAGTTCTTTTTATTGAAAATTTGGATCAAATAGCTTTAACGATTACGTTTTATTTTTTTCAGTAAATTTCGACCATTTCCAAATCTTAAGAGCGATTGGCAAAGGCAGCTTCGGAAAAGTAAGTAAACAAAACGTTCAATCAAGGAAAATAGGATTTCGCTCTCTTTATAGTCTCTCACCAATAAATATCTACAAGCATTGTATTTCATAGGAAAACTCTGCACAGCATTCCTTTTGATTTGCAATTCGTTTTATTTTCTATTTGCCATTTTATCTGTGTTTTGCGTCTATACTCGTAACGATATGGTTTCCCCTGATTTGCAAAAAAAACCATCCACTCATAACAACAGCGCCTGTGATAGGGGCGCAAATGCTGATGTACTGCTTATAATTCACAAATCGGCATTCCACTAAATTGTGTTTGGGGGTGGATTGGAAATGGTCCAATACAAATTTTTGATTTATTTTATACCACTTTTTATGATGATTGTAAAATGTTATATTCATAATCAATTTTACCCATTTTTACGGAAATATTCCTTTAAATACAAATATTAAATTTATATTTTTTAATTCATTTTTTTTCTATGGAAAACGTTTAAATTATTTTTAAAACTCTATGATTTATCCTTTACCGCATAAATATCACTTGCAAAATCAAAATAAATTACAAAGTATAAACAAGACAAAATTGTATGAATTATGCATAAGAAGCAACAAAGTGTTAATGTGCTATTAGACGAAAAATCGAAAAAGGGATGGCACTCAACTCACATTCTTCCAGTTAAATTACTGAAAACGTTCTATAAATAAAGGGTATCAAATTTTATCTCAAATATATTTAAAAGAGGTCGAGATGCCGATTTTTTTCAATTGGATAGCATCGTTTGCCTTTTTATGCAAATTTTAAGGGCGTTTCGACGTCATATTTATCTTTCACAGTAGAAAAAATCTGTAATAAAATTAGTACAATCCTTAGTCGATCCTAATTGTTTTGCCTGTGGTAAGAATTCAGAAAGCGAATGGAAATTTGAGAAATCTAAATTTGGCTTATCTCATGATTTATTATATCCCACATTCAACATTTCCCCGTCATCCATATGCTTCACCACCAGCAATTTTCTTATTCTTTTAATTATATTTATTCCAATTTCGCCATATTTTGAAGGATATGCCATTAGAAGCTACTTTCTCTCTCGCAAAGTAAATACCTATTTAAATTAATCTAAATTGTATTAATGAAAGCCGCAAATTGACGGTCCCATTGGGATGTAAATTGGCACGGTCTGCCAATTTCCGACGATAATCCCCGAAATCCCAACTCCGCCAAAATCGACCGTACTTTGGGCGAATAATAAATTGGGGCTTCGAAAAGTTTCCAGCCCCCGTCAAGGATCAATCTGAATTGTAAATGGCGGGCCCGTTCGTGCCTCTTTATCATAAAATAAAGACTCGAATTTTAATGATTTGCCTCTCTTTCTCTCTATCTCCCTTTTTCTGTATTTGTGCTCGGGACACAAAAGGATGTTAATTATTGTGTAAATCTATAAGCGAGCTTTCGGTTTTGTCATTTTCAGGTTTGCATTGTTCAAAAACGGGATTCGGGCCGCTTATTTGCCATGAAATACGTCAGCCGAAGTGCCTGTGTAGGACGAGGAGCTCTTGGCGGAGTACTCAAAGAAGTGGAGCTGTTATCATCATTAGAGCATCCATTTTTAGTCAATTTATGGTTTTCCTTTCAAGGTAACAATTTAGAGTTCTTTAATGTAGTTTTCATAAATGGAAAACAGGAATATTAGAAGTCTATTAAAGAGCTAAATCAAGTAATTAGGATTAAATACTTTCAATTTTAGGAGTTTTTATATCATATAATTTGAAAATATTTTTATGTATTTCTTATTAATAAGCTTTTTTTTTAATTATAATAAATTATTCTTATAATTAAAAATAATATATTTATTGTTCAAAGGGCGTAAAGTGAACTGAATTTTTATTGAGGAAAAAATAAAAATTCGAACGAAAAGAAACTGTAGAAACAGTAGAAAACCAGACTTGACGCTCCACAGAAAATGATTCTTTATGCAATCCTCTTCAAAATATTTAAAATGATTTTAACAATACTTGGCGTAATCTCTGTTGCATCTGTCATTTTATTTAAATATGATATCAATCTTATTCTTGACATAAAGCCAAATTTTTTAGATTTTGAATTAAGTAGTAAGGAAAAGTAAATCAAATTTTGCAAAATAAATATTTCAGATGAAGAAGACCTCTTTATGGTCTGCGACTTATTAGCTGGAGGAGATCTTAGATATCATCTACAACAACAGGTATTATTTTTTAATTTAATCATTGTTATTGCCTATGGTTCTGTTTTATAATTCAATTTGAAATTCAACAAAAAGCAGCATTTTGCTCTGAGATATATAAATAATGTATTTATATTATTTATTATTTAAACCGTGAACCACATGACCGTATTCACTGAAAACTTTGTAATTTAGAGCATAAAATTCTGGGAGTATAAACAACTGCCATAAACCGAAAACAGAATAATTACGAAAATCGTCTGTGGAATAATATTTCTATTCCAACGTTAGCCATAACCTCTCGAAATTCGAGTAAATAATTTGGTGTTAATGACTTGCCAAATTTTATGTTTATTATGGATCTGAATAATCAGTCTGTCATCCGTCATTCCCTCGCCAATTTACAGACGTAAATAAAAAGAGAATGCAAAAACAAAGGTTAAATAGCGATTTATTACTTTCAAACTCCCCATCTCCTGACTAACGGGGAAATTGTTTCTGTTATTACCAGCAATATTTTTACAGAACAGAATTCTAATAGTAATACAACGCAAGCATTCCTAATGATCCAATTATTCAAATTCAGCTTCATACAATGGATGAACGTTTCTTGCAAAATCATTATTTTCATACAGTCCTTGCCTTGGTCCTCTTTAGATCTGGTACAAGTGGTGAGAAATTTCCCACAGCCAGAAGCAGTTGCAGAACGCAAACTTGCCCCATTTAATATTAATGAGCGTAATTAAAATTAAATTTCAAAAGTTTTAAGTGAATCACCTTGCAGCATATTTTCTATTGTCATTTAACCGTTATAAGGGTTTGCTCTCTGGTGAATAATTGGAGCACGAAAAGGACCGATTATAATTCTGTGTTAAAACAACAAATTCTTGGAAAACATCTGCTCTAACACTTGAACGTTTTCCTCCAAACTTTAAAGTGGGGAATGGAAATCCTCTTACTTGCTTCGAAAATGCAGATGTTCTAAATTTCTATGCAAATTCAAATTGAATTATTATGAACCCCACGGCATCTGAAATTAATTGCATTTCCTACAATACATATTTAAATACTGGTTAATGATCCTCATAAATTTAAATACGTCAATTTCGTTTTAGATTGAATTTACTGAGGAAAGTGTTACTTATTTGGTAAGCGAGCTTGGCTGTGCATTAGATTATCTGCAAACTCAAAGAGTTTTGCATAGGTAACACAAACGCATTAAAATAAAATATAATGTTAATTACAAAATATTTTCAGGGACATTAAACCTGATAACATACTTCTGGACGAAGACGGTAAGGAACTTTTAAGAAATTTTCTAATTTAAATAAATATTTATGTTCTGCAGTATTGAGATATGAAATATTGTTGTCTATAGCCGACAATGTAATTATAATATGTTTTGAAATTAAATTAAACGTGCATATATCTATACGAGTATATTAAAGGAGCATTTGTCGTAAACGTGACAAAAAACTTTGGCATTTTATGTCAAAAGGTTTAATTTTAATCTAATTTTAATGTTGGTGTTTATTATCCTTAATAATAATTTAAAGACACGTGCCACGGTTTTAAAAAAATTCTCAACGCTCTTCTATTTTTATGAAAACAACATTTTTCGTTTATTTTTATTAAAATTATTCTAAAGATGTGACATTCAATATGGTTTGAAACAAACCGAAAACAGCGAAATAATTTTCTAAATTAACTTTTAATGTAATTTCTTTGCCATAGTTATGGCTCAACCTGAATAATTAGATTTGAGGAACGTCTAAGACGTGCCTAATTTTCTCTGCTTATGGCTATGTTTTCGGGTACATGAAGAAATGCCAAACATGTTTCCTTTTTAATACTTTTTCGTAATAAGCAACTTTTTACGAGAGGCGATTAAATTACGGCAATTTATTGCCCAATTCTTTAATAGGCCACGCGCACTTGACGGATTTCAACATCGCGACCCGGTTACAGCCGGATGGGATGGCGTGCAGCATGTCCGGAACGAAGCCCTACATGGCGCCCGAGGTGTTCTCTTGCGCTCTGGAGGAAATCGGTGAGCTGCTCCCTCCTTTGAACAAAGTTAATTTCGCATTTTTCGAATTTTAAAACCCTTTTGCATTTTTCAGCGGGCTATAGCTATCCGGTGGACTGGTGGTCTTTAGGGGTTGTCGCCTACGAAATGCGGGCCGGAGTCCGGCCTTTCGTTGTCCACTCCTCCACCCCGCTGGTCGACGTCAAGAACACTCTCAACTCGTCGCCGCACTTTCCTCGTCACTGGAGTGAAGACTTTATCGATCTACTATCAAAAGTAAATAAAAATAAATGACACAATTTAATTTGTGCAGAAATAAAGTGCAAACAATAAAGGTGAATAATGGAATGTCGTTTCTTGTTGCCCGTCTATTCACAGTTGTTAAACGTTCACCCTGGGGCACGGATCAGTTCCCAGTACGAGCTCCAGCAGACGCCCATTTTCCGACAAACCGACTTTAATGCCGTCATGGACAAGCAAATCGTGCCCCCGTTCCGGCCGCCAAAGGACCACCTCAATTGCGACCCGAGCCTCGAGCTGGAGGAGATGATTGTCGAAGCGAAACCACTTCACAAGAAAAAGAAACGCCTGGCCAAACAGCGCTCCATTCAGAAGGAGACAGACATCGAGAGCAGCCTTATCAAGGAGTTTATTGTCTATAACCGGTACAAGGAAATGAAGAGGCGGGCGATGGAACTGAAGGAGAACGAGTGGGAGCGGGAGCTGGAAATCGCTATGGCCAATTCAGAAGTGTCATCCGCAATACCACCACTGTCGTCAGCGTGCCTCCACCCCATTCAAGAGTCGCAAAACGAGCAATCAACCATAAGCGGTCAATCATCGTCGGCCCATTCATACGTGGCTGCCACCAAAAATACAAATGACGTAAGCAAGACAAGCCATACAAGTGAAAGTGATACTGCCGACAAGAACAATGCAAATATTAATAAAGTGACGGAAACTATTGATTACATCGATAGAACGCCTTCTCCTCACCCATCCCTGGGTGGCAGTGGCAATTAACCGAGAATTCGTTAATGGTATATGCTCAGAAACATATTCACAATTTCATACACTTCAACGCATTTATTCACGATCATTTCATTTTCTAATATAAATACACCTTTTAGTTTTAAATAGAACTTCTTCAGAGCACACTCTTCCAATAAAATAACATGCATAAGGATAAACTCCTAACTCAGACAATGAGATGAAAAACTATCCTCAGTAACAAACACAATACTATACTTATTTTGTTTCATTTGAAATCGCCATCAATAATTAAAATTGTTTTCTTTTTATTTGATAATCTAAAAAAAATCATAAAATATGGTGAGCTTATCCACAAAACACATAGTGTATATAAAAGTGTGTATCACGTACCATACCTACATGGTCGACCTGAAAATAGATTGCTAACATATTAGTCATGAATCTACAATCCACGCGAATATACACAAGCATAGATACCTATAATGTTTACCAAAGTAGCTTATTCATACGATGAACAAAGGGTTTCCAATTAAAAGCAACACCAAACGAAGGGTTTAATTACATAAATTTATGAACGGGTCCTATTAAACTTCGCACATGGAATTAGAATATCAATATAGATAAACCTGAACCAGTCTAATGGCACACTTTAGGTAATGTTCCTAATTCAACCAGAGTCCCTTCGATGTTAAAATTTTTTGTTCTAAAAGCTTAATTGGCAATTTAAAAGCTTATTGTAAGTCCAATTGTTCTCGACTGGGCACCAAAGTCTGATTCCCTTTTATAATTGGGTTAAATGGATAAAATCAGCTTTTTGTTGAATTACAAAACCAATATTCTAAAAATAATTTAGAGCCTCTTCTTTTCAAACAAAGAGATTTTTATTGTAAAATTTTTGTGTAAAAAATAGTTTCACGAAATTCTGGTCTTTTGAAGTTAGGTAATTTTGGAACTTTAAGGCATTTTGCAGAACTGATATAATCTGATAATAAGTTGCAATGTTTTGATAGAATTCGCTTTTTACTAAAAATGAAATTGTTTTAGCATTAAAGGGAATATAAATTATTTGTGCATCCGCCTAATAGGAAACCTAAGTTAACAGAGATCCTTAATTATAGTTGGGAAAATTATAAAGCATAGATATAAAAAAGAAACCAAAGAACCAATTTAAAAAGTAATAATATAAATAAGGACAAACTCAGCACTAGATATTATTTAAATTAATATAATGGAAAGTCATCAGTGCAATCGATTTATTTCGGTTTGTGTAAAGAAGTACGACGAAATAGTATCTCCATTATTTTGGTCATTAGTTTCAATGGCGTAACCGTATCTAAATCCAGTCGATTGGCTTCTGAGACTATCTGCATTATGGCGACATAGAAGTGCGAATAATGCGGTGATAAAAATTAACGTTTCTACAATGTAGTCAATGTCTCTCCTATTTTCACTATAAAATGAAAATTCAAATCGCTTTTTCATTCACCGACACACAAATACACGAAATCTGTGATATTTTCATTACTCTATATCTCCCCATTTATTTCGGGATATCTTGTGTAGTTATCTTCATTCTAGCCAGCACACGTCTTTTTTTGCGGACAAGTTTTGGTAATGTGTAATTCGTAGATTCACACGTCACACAAGGCCTCTCTTAATTTATGCCACAACACGGTTATCCCTGAATTTCTAGGATTATTTACTATATCAATGTTATCTTTTAATAAGTCTTTATAACAAACTGTTATTTGAAGTTATTATAAAGTCATATATTGTTTATAAGAAAAAGCAAATAACAATAAATTACACTTTTTATGGAAATGCATGTTTTTATTTATTTATGAGTTTCAAGTGAGTATATTAATTAACTAAAATTACAATTAAAGTTATCTGAAAACCATTAACCAAAAAATCATATTTTTATTTTCAGTTTGGTTTTTTAAATTATTCACAAAACTGTAAAAAGAACTAAGGTTGGTGACATTTAGGTTTGAAAGAAAAAACATTTTTATATTGGTGCTTGTTTGAAGGATATCCAAAAAAAAATATTTAATTTTTAAATAATAAAATTCAGCTTTTACTTATTTTTAATATAGAAAAAAGGCTTCGTTTAAAGCACATTTTTTTATTGAATTTAATAAATATTAAAAGAATTTGACCTTTTCTAAAGCGGGTATAAAAAGCTTTGTAGAACATTATTTATTCATCTTATATAAAAGCCTTTTAGTCTAATAAGAGAAATATGATTTTTATTTTATAAAACCACATTTCAAATATGTTAGCCTATTAGGAACCACTTAAAAGCTGAAAGTATTAAGGATATACTAATTAAGCTCACCAAAGAGCCTTCTTAGTATTAGTATATGTCAAATTTGGTAATGTTGATAAAAATTTAATAAATCTTTCAGATAAAAAATTTCATATAATTATCTATCAAATGAAATTACATTTATTATATTAAATTTAATAATTAATTTAATATACAGTGTTTACAAGTTTTACGAAATTCGGAACGGAAAAACTCGAATAACTTCGGAATTGTTGGTAAATCACCTTTAAATTTTTCTATTCTTATTCCATAAAGTTTAAGCAAAATAATTAAAATTAATCTGAATTTGCGCGTATAGATGAAAACATCATGAATTTTTGTTAAACTCTATTAGGAGCTTTCAGTGTTATTGAGATGGACATTTTTTACATTAACCTGTCACGCCAAAATTTAATATGGACCGAAACAATAGGGACTATGATCGTTATTCAATGTGACATAGAGGACGAAAATAAACAGCAAATTCTGAAAGGCATCGTTAGTGGAAATGGTCACCTGCTAGTGACATCCCATTTATTTAAATGATGTTAATAAATCATTCTGACTGATCTCATGATATCAAGCCAAGCAAGGAATACAACTTAATACAAATCCATCAAGATAGGAAAAATTGGTAAGAATTAGTTTCGGCTTTAATATCCGTGTTCGAAATTGTTGTATTTGTATCTCTTTAACAGTTCAGAAGTAAGAATGGGTAATTCTTTTTTTTAATAAAAAAAAATCCCCTAAAAAGCAGAAAGTTGGTTTTGGTAAATCTGGTATAATCCTCAATTTTTCCAATTATTACAAAGTACAATTCCACTAGCCTTTCCTAGATTTACCTTTTTCCAACAAAAAGTCATTTCATTTGCTCTACTAAATCATTTTCCTGACATATTAAAAATGAAAATAAAACTGGAAAGGTTTTTCAATTTCTGTTAATATGTCATCTTGAATTTACTTTGAGTAAATTATGGACCTATTTGAAAGCGAAAATAATGTGATATTTTAAATCTTCTCAATGCAAAATATTATTTTTCTTCCTTTAAATGAAATAAGATATTTATATATTTCAAAGCGAATAGGAATTTCAAAGTTGGTTGATAATAGAACAAACGAGTTCAAATACGAGTACACTATTTACTAAAGTAGATAAGTTCGAGATTATATGTTTATTATTGATATAATATTTATATAGAAGACACCTGTGGAAAATTGCTTTACAAGAACAGGATATAAAATGAATATGTATTCCATCAACTTTAAAACTTTATCAGAACTTGTTTAATCATAAAACTTTCAAGAGATGAAAGAGACTGTTATTACGAAAATAGAAAATGGTGTCAGTATATCAAAAAGAATAATAAACTAATTTCTAAAAATAATAATATAAATAAAATCACATAACTATGGTACAGATAACAAATAAAAAAAATCTCAATCTTATTAGGGCTATTTTTAAAAGAATGTAGGAATTCTTTATGTAAGGCAATAAATGCAAAATTTTGAAATTTTTTAATTGAAAGTTTTATGGGCCTTTTCAATATAAACTATTTTCAACCAATAAATTATTCTAAAACCTAATTTTAGCTTATTCCAATAAATTAAAATAAATTGGCTTTTAAATCTTAATATTTGAATTGAATATCAATTAAAATTAGAAAAATATTTTTAAAATAAGAAAATAAAGTACACTGTGAATTGAGGTCATAACCGCACTTCTTTTTTCTTGATATATCTGGAACCAAAAGGCGCTGGAACTTCAAATTCATACACAATATATCTACTACAATAATCTCAATAGATTACAATTTTATGTCAGGGCAGATTTGCAAATATAATACTTAAATCAATTTTGGACAATTGCGAAAAAAAACCGCAAATGCCGAATAAAATATAAAAATATATAATATATAAAATATAGCCCCCTTTTCTCCGCTATGGGGTTTTATTTAAACAATCTTTTCTTTAAATTCGAAAATTTTTTATACTATTTTCTAATTTTTGATTTGTTTAAATACAGACTCTTAAAATATTTAGAATTTTCGACTTGTTCGAAATATCGCATGGCGAGGCAATGGTAATCAGTTTGTCGGGAACTCATTAAAACTTTGAATTATCGAGAGTAGAATATATTAAATTCCAATTAAAATTATTTTATAATAGTTTTCTTATTGTAATTGAGGGTTATGAAAATTAAATAACACGGACAAATACGAGATAAGTAATTGCACCGCTTTAGGTGTAAGCATCCGGATGTGTTATCACATCGGCTATGAGGCGGCCAATGATAAAATATCATAAAATTATTTATAGCAAAATTTATTTGTTTATAAAAATTGGATTGTTTTTTTGTTCTTTACCTTTTGGAGACAGCTTTTATGCAATTATTTATACCGTTATAAAAAAATCTTCTTTTTCAAATCCTGTGAGAAACATTGGAAGTATTAACCACAACCATGGCGTTTTGACTTTTTATTGACTAATAGTTTGCAGCGTATTATTATTCAAGTGTTCATCTAGACTGGTTGTAAATGGGTTCAGTCATTACAACCCGCCCAGAATTCAAACCCATGCCTTCTAAGGACGTAGTCGAGTGCATTGCCATTCAGCTATGAAGAGGATATTTATACCGTGATAAGGCCATTTAATTAAACGCCAAAGGCTTAATTATACAAGATTTTTATAATAGATTAAATTCAAGTTTACAGTTCTTTTTCCTCCTTTTTAAGAAAAAGTAAAACTTATTTATTAAAAGAACTCGCTTCTGTTTCCCGGAGCTAAATACGAGTATAACTTGTTCTTCTACCGTAAAGCAAAGGACAAAAGGCATTTTTCAGCATTACTTCCATGATTAATATTCGTCCGTCTCTAGCCAAGTCACACCACACCCTCAATCTGAACCATCAACGGAAAAAATGTGTGTTTTTCCTACGGACTCAATTTTCTAACTGTTTGGATAAAACGGAATAAAGGTCAATATTAGTAGAAGGGAATAGAAACTAAATATATGTCAAGGTTTTTGTTGGAAAAATCGAATTTTCAGTTCAAGTTTTAACATTTTTTTGGCTTCAAGTAGACTAATCTAATTAATCATCTACAAAAACAGTCAATTATTTCAATTACAGATTATTAATGAATGTCGATATTTGTTCATATTGTAGACTTTATTGCATTATCGTATTGTTTCAGTTTAATAGGGATTAATAAAGTATTCCAAACACAAATATCATTTCGTTATTATCACAAACCATTATTCAATTATAATTTAAATAATAGCTTGTTTTAAATGCACTTAAAACGCGTTCAAACAAACAATTGATTTTCCAAATGAATGAAATTAATTCAATAATGGATACTTTGTTTTTTATGTATTTTATTGGTTTTTCATTTTAATTTTAAATGACATCACTTCAGTATTAATGTGACTATTAATTTTGTTTATTAAATTGTTAATTTATAATATAGTGACTTTATAATCGTCTCGACTATTTAATTATCAAATAATTAAAAATATTCATTCTCCACGATTTCATGTAATTTACATTAGAAGTTTACCTAAGACTATATCGTATAACAATTAATTATTTAAATAAAAGGATACTTAAATTTTAACTTGCATATAAAATCAAATATCTAACACTTAACTTAACATAATGTTTTTATTAACTAAAATAACTCTCTTACTTTCGAATAGATCTTAATAATTTATTACAAAAAACTTTTAATATCTAAGGTAAAGAGAAATGGCAAAGATAAATAAAGACATCAGGTGATTATGGGATAAAAAAAACTTTTAATGGGTTTTAGCAAACTTTCGGAAATAAAAAGAATATTTATGACCATAAAATAATGGTACCAAAATCTCTAAACCGATGTATTGACTTTTTATTCCTAAGTGATTAAGTTATAAAAAATGTCTTTTTTCTAAAAATTATTGTGTATTAAAATACCAAAAACATAGAATTTTCATTTTTAATATACTTCTCAATTCAAAGAACAATAAAATTGTAAATAAACAGTCTCTTTGATTCCATAAAAAGAAGTACTCTATTTTTAGAAGAATTTATAAATAGTATAATTTAAGTCATAATGTTGTAACAAAAGTAAAATATCAACGTCCAAAACCATTCTTAGAAAAATTTGAATTGCAAATACAGGATAAGGCTGAATAAATCAACGATAAAAAAGGAATTTACTGCTTTATTTTGATGATAGAACGAGGGAAGGATGACAACTTTTATGATTGAACCTTGTTGACTTATTTTTTGACGGTCTAGCCAATGGGCATAAAAATCCTGAAATGTTCGAATCGCAATCAACAGAAAATAAACAAAACTTGCGAAAATAAAGCAATCTCAAGAGTAAATAACACTCAGAGATATATTTTAGTAGAACGTTATCCCAGATCACGTATTTGTGTGTCGTTATTTGATTTTGTTTCTGCTTAAGCCCATAAAATAAAGATTAAAGCCCTTAAGTTAATCCAAGAGAAGATAACACGAAATAGAGTTTTTTTTTCTTAACGAATAATGTACTCGTATTAATTAATAAACAAAACAAACATTAAAGCAGAACTGAGAATTACATAGTTATGTTTGCTTTATTTCTTCTGTAAGACAACTCTTCATTATTTTATGCATTTTTGTAGCTTAAAATTGATATTATGACACTCAAATTTGTTCTGTCAAAATCGATATTATAGCAAAATTGCTTTAAAGAATTCTTTAAAGCCCACGTGCTTTTTCTTTTGTGTGAGCTCCGTGAAAGAAATCAATCAAATTTATATGGTCGTCAGTTTTATAAGGCTAACCTGTAATTGGCCAGTATTAACGATTATATTTTGAATTTCATTTTGAATATAATTTATTATATATATTAATCCATCTATTGGAAATTTTTGAACTATGCCTCGCGGCTATGAGTAAGATGCAAAATATTCGGCTATGAGTAAAAGATGGATGCAAAATATTTGAAATTTTTAATTCAGAGCCGCTTAACGAACTTTTTAATTAAACAATTTTTTTTATTTTTGTGTAAATTTATTTTAAAAATGTATAAAATTTTGTATAAAACACGGTCGATAAGCATTATTAAACACTCGGGCCTTCTTTAAGGCACTCGCTACGTTCGTGACTTAAACCATCCCTTGTGTTTATTAATGCTCTATCTTATCGACCTTATTGTATAAATAACTATTAATGATGCTAAGAGACTTGATAACTACAAATTTCAGTACACGAAAAAAATATTAAAATAATAAAATAAGAAAATAATAAAATAACTAAAATAATAAAATTTTTGTAGGTTGAATGAATTTCAAACAACAAAGGTCCTGATGTTTAACTCTTTAATCCCCTTAATTAAATTCGAGAAAAGCATACTTTCTTAGTAACAATTGAATTGTGAATATTATAAATACATTGCTGTTTAGACGACAATGTATAAAGCACTTCATTTAGGGAAATCTATGTCATTCAAGTCGATACAATTCATGTCTAAATAATCACTCAAGAGCGTTCAATTTATATGGAAATAAAGATAGACATCGATAGCAATTTTCTATGATAGGAATAGGTTTCTCGTAACCCCATCTTAACAATGTGGTTGTTATTCATTCGTAAGAATCCATGACATATATCCAATCATTTCCATCATTTGAAATTGGATGCTGCCTGAAAAATAATGACTATAAAAAGCATATGATTTGCGTATATTTCACTGTCAATCTAAGGGCACGTGTTTTCAAATTTGCCAAAAACAATAGTCATATTTTAAACTTTTAGTTTTGTTTTAATAATTTCAATAGGGCAATAAGTAATTTTATAAATAAGGTGCTTCTGAAAAACCAAAATACAAAAATTAAATTAAAATTTGTTAATTATTAATGTTAATTTCATTAAATTGGTCTTAAAAGAAACTTCATTAATAGTTATTTATACAACAAGGTCGATAAGATAAGTCATTATTAAACACAAGGGTTGTTTAAGCCACGAGCGAAGCGAGTGTCTAAAAGAAGGCCCGAGTGTTTGATAATGCTTATCGACCGTGATTTATACAAAATTTTATGCATTTTAAATAAATTATAATTATTATTATTTTATTTTACACTAACAAATCATAGTTAAACCACGCCCTTCAAAACTGACAACCATATAAATTTAATGGATTTCACACATTAATAATAAAGAAAAAACACATGTGCTATAATGACGACTTTGACAGAGCAAAATTGAGTGTTAATATTAATATTAAGCAACAAAAATGCATAACATATTTTTTAAATGATTATAAGCATGTGAAAAGTACACTTCGTTGGAAGTGAAAACTGTTCTTTTCGTTTGACAGCTTTTCCACATTTCATTAATGTCTTGATATCAAATGTCTAAAGAATCATCTGCCATATTTACAATTTTTAATTCCACAAATTAATTGTTACTAGATTTAAGCTGAGATGGCCTTTGTTGCACTTTACATTACATAATTACCAAAAATAATTTTTAAGGTTTTGAATCCAAAATAAGTATTATATGAAAATCATTCTAAAATTTATCCGAAACTATAATATTCTCATTTTATGAAAAGGCAATATAATTAATTTTAATTAATTTTATAACGTCTTGAATAATTGTTATTATTATCATTGGACACCTTTGCGGTGAGAACAAAGAAAATACTGAAAGGCAATAAGTTGTTCAAAAGCGTTTTCTTTGGTGAAGATCGGATTTAAAGAGCGAAAAAGATTGACTTTAATAAGACAGCATGTGAAGGGACTAAAGACTAGAGCAAGACTTTTTCTGGCTTAAATGGCAAATGGGCAGTGAATGGTGTTTTTCATGACTACATAGTACGAGTCTACGAATATGCTGGTGCCTGCAACTTATATGAAGAAGGATGAATGTCTAGACCTAGTGTCAGCTGATGAACAGACTATTAAAACTTTACTTGCGAAACTCCTATGGCAATCGAACGCAATGGCTTATATATTGAATTTCTAGTAAAGTAGAAATTAATTCTAATTTTTTTCTAGAGAAATCTTATAATAAACTTAATTTTCATAAGAATTTCGGAACTATTATGAAATATCTTTTTGCTTTGTAATTTAGAGTCAGATTTATTAACCTGATTTTTTTACTTGTAAGTCTGTTTTTTAAGAATATTTAAAATTACTTTTACTTCTTTTGGATGGTAATAAATTTGTTAAAAAATTTCATTGGTAATTAAGAGAATGCGATTATATTATCACACATATAAATTTCGTTAAAAAGTTTGAAAAAAATGGATTTGTCCTGTTATTTGGGTATTTAAAGATTATAATAATTATTTTATAAATTAAACCCATAAAAGTTAAACAAATGAAATAGAAGTAAAGCTTATTACCTTAAAAATTACTTTTTATGTTTGAGCTTCAATATTTTTGAAAAGCCTAATTTTTTCATGCCTTCTGGACAAAGAACGTGTGTATAACATATTTATTTCTGTTGAAGCATGATAAAATATTTAGTGAGAAATCCCGCTTTATAAAACAGCTGGTTGTAAAATATGTATCTAATTCTGTTTTTCAACCAAAACGTGCGTACAAGTATCCCATGTTCATTTAACAATGGTATGGGACTAAATCCAATGTGTTACGTTGAGATGAATAACAAATTGAATTTTTATTTGTTGTGGAAAAAGGGGAGCAGAAAAGGAAAAGGTACAATTTATACATAACAAAACGTTATCGGGCACACATTAACGCGTTTATTTGGTAATAAAACAATAGGTATTAATTTTCCTGAATTCGTGATTTATTCAATTTCCAAGATTTTGTTTAAATGTTAATAAGTTAAATAATATTTATCCAATTTTTGTATTAGTTTACTGTTGCGGTTGATAAGAAACTACAGTCTTACTTAATGTTTAAACAGCTTTTACGAGTCCTTGATAGCACTTACAGAACAAATCGTAGAAACTTCAAATTAACCTACTTTATTACTCTCAACAAACCACCTCTGTGGTCAAGTGGTTGCGTACTCAAAGGAAGCTTGTATTCGAATCACATTTTCCAGTTCATCCTCTCTTTATTTTCATTCACGTTCCTGTATTTGAATATGTCCTATCCACCTTCCAATAAATCTATTACGAAATTTTTTCTCTTGTAGCAATGAATGTTATTCAGATTTAGTTCGGTTTTATAACTATACTCCCAACATTTATGAATACAATTATATTCCATTCTAACAATCTCGTTGAATTTGCTTAGGATATAACACCAATGTTAATATTTATGGAGTGATATATACTCGTATTTTTCAATTATTTTTTATTTTTATTCTTCTAAAACAATTCAATTAATTTTTTTTATCGATTTAGAACCAAATCTCGTTATTGAAAGATCAAAAATAATTAAAGACTTTCTTCACATAATTATATTATTACTTATAATTCTAAAGATACACGGGCAAACAAGATAAGATTGGTTGAATTACGACCATTTCTAAAATAATATTTTCGCAACAATTCGTAACAAAGCCAATTTAAAACCGCCTTAATAAACAATCATCTGGATTTCAATGCCAATTTACGAATTGGATTGTGTTTCTGTCATTATTTAGCCCCAAATATATTTAGAAGAACAAACTTATCTAAGATATCAAAAGAATCCATTTCATCTCGGGTTTCCATAAATCAAAAACAGATAAAGTGGAGAAAATCAGCGAGTAAAAGTTCAAAGACCATTTACTTTTCTAAATTGGAGGGGAAGTTCTTAGAATTGATGAAATTTTGTTTGCTCTCACTGTGAAACTCTTATTCGCATTGCAAAACAAACACAAAAGTAATGATAATAAAGCAATTTACCAAAGACTGATGGTTTAAGTGAGATATTGCCATAGACAGAAGGTTTTTGTCACTCCATTTGCTTTTTGCCTTTGACCTAATGGAATTGTCCTAATTGTAATTGACGCCTCTCTTGTTAACTTTGTGCTTTATTATATTTGCAAAATGTTTTATATCAATTTATCTAAAGTAATTAAATCTTAATTATTTAACAAATAAGGAAACATTAAATCCAACAGACTTTTATATATGTATACAAAACCTGAAATACCTTCAAAATGTTTTATTAAAATTAATGAGGTAATTAGTGTGACACTTTAGTTCAGAAATTGACAAAATGATATTCCTAATTATGTTTGATGTTTTATGAATGACTTGCTTTAAATAATGATTTCTAAACTTTCAAATTCCGTATTTTGAAATAAATCAAAATTAAATTATTTATTCAATGAACTTTGTATTAAATGAAAGACTAATTTTTCGTGACTTTTAAAAAGTTATTTATAGAAAATAATTGGAAATATGTATGTATTCAACTTTTCATCTTATTTCTCCTAAATAATACTTATTAGTTAGCAAAAATTTCTCCTCGTGTTTTGTGATGTCACAATTTTATACATTATATATGTACCTTTCATTGATAATTTATTAAATGAAACATTAAGATAGGTTTTATGATTTTTTAATTTTTTATCAAAGACTAGCGAAAAACCTACCAATATTAAGCTTCTACACATTATAATCCTTTAAATTGATACTCAATTTTACAAATAACTTTTTGGTTTACAATTCAATTGTTAATTGTAAAAAAATACAAATTTATAAATCAGGGTATTTCATAGCTCTGATTACATTATTTTAGACTTGAACTGGAATTTTTTTTGCTTCATTTTATAAAAAAACAAAATACTATAATATTTAGAAATTTTTGACGATTTTACTAAATTAAGGGAGTCCCAAAATTAGGGAAACTTTTAAATTAGTTAAAATAAAGAGTTTAAAATATATGGCTTCTAGGTTGTGTAGTGAATCCTAATAGTTATTTACACAACAAGGTCGATAAGATCATGCTTTATTAAACACTAGGGTTTTAAGCCACGATCGTTTAATAATTATTATGGACCGGGTTTTATACAAAATTTTATGCATTTTTAATTAAATTAAGAAAATAATCTTAAAAATTCTTTAATATTTATAATAATATATGTTAATCTGTTCCATACACTAAACCTGTCTTTGTTGCTCAATGCGTAATGCGGGAAAGGGATAGAACATTCCTAAATTAAAAATAAATTAATAAATCAAATTTACCAAATAAACCAGTGTAACGGTTTTGCAATTTTGTTAAACTTTAATTTCATTGATGTTTATGTTTCTATTTCATAACAAAATGTTGATATGAAACAGAATTTTTAAATATATTCGTCAATGTTAATCAAAATTTGTCAATATTTAACAGTAAAACCTCCAGTATGAAAGTCACTTTTCATATAAATCAATGAATTTCGTTTATGAAGGTCCCACTTTCATAAAAAAAAGCACTTGCGCTATAATAACGACTTTGACAGAAGGAATTTTAATGTCATAATCTAAATTTATTTATTATTTAATTATAAAATGCATAACGGACATTAGTTAGGGTTTTGTACGGTATAACACATCGGTAAAATAGCCCACAGGATAACGCTTGTAGGACCATTTCTTTTTCAAGTCCAAATAAAAAAAAATCGATTCATGATGAGGCTTATTTTTACTTCCGGAACTACGTTCATATGAAAAATTGTGACTCTTTCATCTCGGAAAATCGAATTAATGGTTATTGAAAAGCATCCTTTTTCTCAAATGGCATATTTGTTCCAGTTTTAGGGCTAATTGTATAAGTGGATCTTTCTTTTTGAAAAAAAGACTGATGCAAATGTTACATTCAATTTATTGCGCTAATGGGCTAAAATTATAATTTCCTAATGCAAAAATTGGAAGATTTTGTAAGGTAATTATGTGAATTTTTAAAAACAATATACACATTGCGAAATGAGCACAGTTTTCGATAGCCACCAATACTTTTTTTGAGTTCAATAATTTTTTGTACAATTTCCTCATTTTTCGAAATCAGAGTTTTTAGATTTTCAATGTGAGCTACTGGCGACCTGCTATGACTTCGCAACCCAAACTTTCCCAATTCTTGATATATTTCGGAATGTCTAACTACTAATTGATTCAAGTATTTTTTAATCTATTTTGTTGAAATCTGTGAAGAGCTATATTGTGAGTAAATTTAAAGCTCCAGCTCCTTTTTTTCCAGAGATATCAAGGATAAACGGGTGCGGCCATAACCTCAATTTACACTGTATTGCGATCTATATAAGAGACTGCAATTTTGCAAGAACCGTTCCATGACCTGTGATTTTTATTTGAGTTGATAACAATAAAGCATGTCTTGGGTTTTTAACCCTTTTAAACTTTATTTATTATAACTACGTGAAAGATAAGGTTTTTTGAAATCATTTACAATAGATTCAAAACCATAAATGTAGTTCTAGTCAAGCTTTCGAGGATGTATGACTACTAATGGACCAATTACTATTGAAAAATTTCATGAAAAGTTTATGACTCTACAACCGTTATCTAGGATGCTATTTGCCCGATGTGTTATTCCATACAATACTCATATTCATATGCTTTATGATTCAATTAACGAATTAATAGCTTTAAATTCTTAACTCTCTATTATTTCTAAGTTAAAACTTGCGTTAATTTTGGGACATCCATTAAATGTAGAACTCCTTTATATCTTCAATACCCAAAATCAGATATCTTAAAATCAATATTTTGATTTAACTTACACGATATTTCATATTATTAACATACAAACTCGATAAAATTGCGTGACGGAAATAGATTTCTCAAAGTAATACAATTTATGAATTTCCGTTGAAACACTTCCGTTTAAATTATTTACGTGACTCAATTCGTGTGAGAAAGATTAAATTGGGAATATAGTCTTACCTTTAATATAATATTGTAGTTTTTGTTCTTTTCGAAATGTTTCTTTATCAGCTTCAACCAAAAATGGCTGTTCTAATCCAATACCTTTATCTAAAATAGTCTCTGGGGTAATATATTGAGGTTGAGTCCTCAGTTGGACAATAAAAAGACGTTGACAAATCAGAATAGTTGAATACTTTTGTTGCGGCACAAAACTTTTTTGGTCCACATTTTATTAATAACCCAATTTATTTTAACTTCTCTAAAAATCTCTTATTACAAAAATGATGTGGGTATAATTTCTATTGTATGAAGTAATAAAATATTTAGTTTATTTTAAAGTTCATTCTGCAAGCCCCTATCAATCACTCAGGTTTTTTTTTATGTTATATTTTCAATTACAAAAAGGTTCAAATTATTAAATTCTGAGAAGTGACAAAATTATTTAGAGTATTATAAACAGATTTTATATTCAAATGATCAAAGTCTACCTCATTTCTATAATTTATAAATATCATATCATAAATATCATTTTAAATTTTATATTCAAACAATTCAACAGAACCATCACATTAACGCTTCAGGATAAAATATGATATTAATTGTGAACAAAATAATTATTAAACATCTGATAACTGAAATTATTTTATTTATTTTCAAGATCCTGTGTACATAGTATTTTAAAGACAAAATTTAAAATTCAATTTACTTTGAATCGCCATTTGCCGAAATATAAAATTCACATTTTTATTAGTTTCAAAACTTGTTGGCGAACCTAATCAATTTACAAGCAAGAGTCACAAACACATTTAAAAAGAAGATCCAGTCATCCATTCAGTTTATTTCTCTGTTTGAACGCCATTACCTTACAATTCGATAGAAGTATTTTTTCGGCAATGTTATTGATATACACAAATTGAAACATTTTTGCGCCTGAAGGAGATATGCCCAGGATTTGATCTAATACCTCCGAATCTGGTAACCAATCGACCATAAAGCGGATCATCTCTCAATTACTAGTTTTTATATATAATGTATACTCTATGTTTATCACAAAATATTATTATATATTTTAATTTTCTTCAATTTAATATAAAAAATTTTAAAATAATTTTTAGTGATTAATCTCAATAATTTTCATTAAATTGCGCAAAAAAATACAAATCGGATTTAATATATCCAAAAGAATTTAATAAATTTAATTCCACAGAAAAACTTCCGCTCGGACCATTATGAACTTTGCAGAGGAACGGAATGAACTTTGCAGAGGAACGGAATGAAAAGTCTAAAATGGTCATTATGAAAAGTCTAAAAGGGTTGTCATGAACTTTGCAGTGGAACGAAATGAATATTGCAGTGTGAAAAGATGTAGTAATTTATTGGGGATCAATTGATGCTCTATATATGTTTTTGAAAATCCTTGCCAGGAGACCAAACCGCTATTACAAAGGTGATTTCATATTATAATTAAATAATAAACGATTACAAAATTAAAAAAAAAATATAGTGTTATTATAGCTTTTGATGAATTCAAATTACACGACCAAGAGTTTTTTTGTCAAAATATACCCGCTGGAACATCCAAATAGATAACAGCTTTTCCCGTTTAGCAATTGTAATTCGCAAAATTTCATTAAAATCGTTTAATCCGTTTCAGAGGTGTACTTCTTAAAATCAGTCATATGAAAAAATAAACCATTACCTGTGGCTACACCAACCCCATATACCAAATATCATAAACATGTATAAAAACATTTCAAAGAATCTTGGAATTAGTAACTTGGGGGTCTAATCAAAACAAAGAAAGCATTTTTTTCGAAAAGAAACATTTTTAAAAAATAGTGGTAGCTCACCCTTGATATTTAGGGTAGTTTTTACCCCTAAATATTAAGGGTGTCGTCCGTACCAACTTTAATTGTATTCAAAACGGGTGTAATTTTTTTGTATATGTATTTTACATGGCTTAATCATAACCTATTCGAAAAAAATACTTTTCCAAAATTTTTTGTTTGAAAAATGATTTGGTATTGTTCACCCTTAAAATGTTTTTATAAATGTTTTTTCCTTGGGTTTATCGTAACCCATTAGAAAAAAAAGCACTTTTCAATTTTTTTTGTTAATAAATTAGGGGTGACTCATACTTAAGAGTGTAAAAACTGAATGTTGACCTATCCTGATACTTCCTTTATATGCATACAAAATCTTATTAAAATTGATTAAACTGTTAACACAAAAAAAAACTTTTGAAAAAAATAAAATATATTAATGTAAAATGGACAACTCTTCACATTTTGGGTTGTAAGAATTTGGTGTCTTATTTTTTTTCAATACTTAATTTAATAAAAAAGTTAGTAGCTTTTTCTGAAAAAAAAAGTGATAAGCGAAGCTCACAATTTACGTAGGGGTGTGATTTTTTGTTGTATATTTATATAATATTGCTTAATCATAATCAATTGGAAAAAGGAATTTTTCGAAAAAAGTTTGTCTAAAAAATTTTGGGTTGCTTACCCTTAACATTTGAATAAAAAATAAAAGGTTACGCGCCACCAGCCAACCCCATATGTATACAAAATTTCATAAATATCGATGAAGCTGTTTCAGAGGAACTTGGTCAAACGTTGCGTGACAAGGAAATTTTATATATAAAATTTAAAATAAAAACTAAGTTCGAAACCTTACTCTCTAATTTAGTCAACTAATAGTAAAGCTTAATAAATATTAATAAAAAAAAAGTTATTTTATTAATGCGTTTCATTTCTTTCGAGGATAAGCCTTAGTTATAGCAAAAACGATCATAACATATATTTTATATTTTATCATAAAGGAACACCATAGCACAATCCTAAGTACTAAATTGATTTACAAATCGTGACACAAATAAATCCCACGATTAACAATAGACAACAAATTCACCGATAATACTGTAAATCCGTTCTATTGCGTTACCGCGAAATTGTTGACAATAACCGAAACAGAAAATCCACTTAGCAGAAATTTATGAGTCAGACAATAAAATGATGTGACCAAATGGCTCTTTTTTATTATTCAACTTTTGCCTTGTAATAAATTTACACATCATACATTTCGAAAAGAGGAATATACTAGAAAATGAAATTCCTCACGTACGAATCTTTTCTTAATTCAATTAGCAAATATATTTCACAGGCAATCTTGATTATTAATTGAATTAGCAAACAAATTTAATTTAACATTAAAGGCATAAGACTGATATTATTACGAAAACAAGCTGAAATTCTGAATTGCAATAATCGAATTCTATAGTAATTATTATTAGTTACATATGTGATGGCGATGAAATTATAAAAGAAAATGAACTGTTTTTTATTACAGCATCGTGGATTAAAATTAATATTTATTTTTATTAAAATAAGAATAAAATTTGTTTTTCAAAACTAAAGAAATAGGAAAAAATGAAATTGGCATTACTTGCGACGACACTTAATAATAATTAAATCCAAAATACTTCTTTTTTAACAAAAAATAAAAATAATTAGGTGTGACTCACTCTTAACAGTTAGGAGTATAAAAATATAACTATACGGTTTAACCGACATCCCTCAAATGCCCACAATATATCATTAAAATTGGGTTAACTATTTGTGATAAGTACGTCTTTAAACAATTCATTGTGGAATAAAATATTATTGGAGGTATCTCACCCTTAATAATTACAACTGTAATGTTTTAGAGACTTGATTTTTAAAACGGTTAACCACACATGCCCACAAATTTTCAATAAAATCGGAAAAGTACTTGTTTAATCATTGAATTGTTTAAAAGAAGTTTATTAGGGATAGCTCACCCTTAACACATTTGGGCATGGAATTTTTGCATATGTAGTTTTAAGTGCTTAATCGTAAACTAATCCTAAATAGTCTTTTTCAAAAAAAAAATCTATAAAAAAATTGGGTGTAACTCACCCCTAACTTTTAGGAATATAAAAACTAAAACTTGACCTTAAGCCAGACCACATGCACTCATACCCCCAAAATTTTGTTGTATTCGGTAAATCTTTATACAGTATAAAGGAAGACATTTTATAGAGAATGATATTTGCTTATATATTGAAGCAATGCAAAGGTCGAAGTCCTAGCCAATGAATCCTACAAGAAAACAAACAACACTTTTGCAAATAGAACTCAAATTGAACTTTTGCTGAAATATTAATCTACGTTTCATTTATTTGTGACTGATGAAATGTAATCATCTTCTGTTCATCATTGACTTGTAACTGAGGTTGTTGAGCTTTACAAAAAAACACAAGATAATGATTAATTTGCTTAATTTTGACTTATAATTGTTCCTTATATGAATTCTGCTGATAGTTTTAAGTAAGTTTATAACCGAAATTACTAGAACCTAGCAGTTCAATTTCAAAACTATGTAGGGAATTTAATAATCTTTATTTTAATATGGTTTAGTTAAAATACGTCTAGCCGTTTGTTACCTACATCGCGTAACAGCCTAATAATCCGCTATGTTAAGAAATATTATCCGCGACTGTGACTTTATTAGTCATTATTAGTATCCAAAGATGCACAAATGGGACAGTTTTCGATAGCCATCACTACTTTATTCTTATATTTCAAAATCAGAGTTCTTAAACATTCAATTTGAGCTACTGGCGGCCTACTATGACTTCGCAACCCAAATTTTCGAAATTCGGAATATATTTCCGATTGTCTAACTACCCTCATCAATAGATTGGTTTTAATAATGTCCCATAGCTAAGAAAAGGAGGTTGCGGTTTTAACGCTGACCTATTCGGCATTTATTTATTCTTTGCGAATCTGCTACGACCTGAAGTCGTAGTCTGTTAATAGATATAATATGTGTAAATTTGAAGTTTCAGCGTCTTTTGGTTCCAGACATTTCACGGAAAAACCAGTGCGTTTTTGACCTTAATTCACAGTGTATATACTATAATGCAATCGTTAGCTTGAATTAATAGCTTTATTTTGAAGAGTCTGTAAACAGTATACAGAAAGACATTTCAGAAAGAATGATATTTGCTTAAATATTAAGGCAAAGCAAAGGTCGAAGCCCTAGCCAATGAAACCTAAAAGAAAACAAACAACACTTTTGCAAATAGAACTCAAATTGAACTTTTGCTGAAATATTAATCTAGGTTTCGTTTATTTGTGACTTGTTTACATTTCATCTTCTGCTCATCATTGACTTGTAAAAACAAATGAGGTTGTTGAGCTTTGCAAAAAAAAACCCTAACATGTAAATGAACAAGTATATTATTCAAATCAAATATAAAATGACTAATTTAACTAAATTATAAGTACAAACATTATTTGTCTGTACAATATTCATAATTGTTCAGGTATTCAATATTAATTTTTGTAATGTAATTAAAACCAATTCATTCATTAAACAAAATAGCATTATTTTTAATTAATCAAACAGACATTTGAGAAAACATAAGATTTAATCGAATTACTGTGACAGTTTAATTAATAAATTAACATGACATTTCTAATTATGTTTGACATGAGTGACTGCCTTTAATAATTTATTTTTTCTATGAATTTTGTATAACAATTAATAAGAGAAAATATGAAGCCCTTTTATTTTTATATTGTAAAAAGTTCAGACGTGCGATTCATCAGGAACTATTAGTAACAATTTTTGAATCTAGAAGAGCAAAGATCTGTTGTCCAATGGAGTACTCTGGAGAAGTGTTTCTGGTGATGTGGTCGGTCTTCCAAACATTCTCTAGAATGGTCTTCAAGTTAAATATTGTAGATTAAGTTAATTGTTTGAAAATGGATGTTTGTTGCCGGATTTTCAATAATTAATTTGCTCTTAGAGGCGGTGCATCAAGAATATTAATTTGAACTCATAAAGTGCACTTAAAACTTAAATTGATGAATTTCTTATTTAACGCTGTTTTTTCCTATTTATGACAATTAATAATTATTTGAGAGCAATTTATTTATATTATTCTAATCTATTTTCAATATTATAGATAATAGATATTTAACTATATAAATACAAGAATTGGAAATTCCTACAATTCATTTATATCAAATTCAATATTAAGGATAACTCAACCCTAAATATTTAATTTGGTATAACCACTTTCCACTATATAATTTTTAAGTATCATTCGAAAACTAATGATAATACCATAAATTTGAAAAATGAGTATTATAATAATATTAATTCTGTAAATAAAAATGATGCCCTTTGAATATAAAAAAAAACTGGTTTAATCAAAAGTTCTCAGTAAGGCCATAGTTTGACAAATGGATTTCAATTAACCATTTATATTAATTTAATTATTTTATTCTTGCTGAAAATTATACATATTATTATAGTAATTACGTATATTATTATAAGTTAAACATTTATGTGAATTACTACATTTTGAACATTCTTACTTGTTAATCTTTTACTTTAAATTAATTAAATTTCAGCTGCAGAGTTATTAATTATTCTAATTTACATAATCAACTACTGACTCTAATTATAGAACAATATTATAAGATGGAGACAAAGAGCAAACCCTCTGCCATTCATTCCACTAATGCGATTCCAGATTGATGAGTCTTTTATTTTATCTCTTGAAAAGAGAACCGTAAACAGACTAAAAGGGAAGCTACTCTGTTGTGATCATAACATCTCCATTTCCTCAATAATTCATCCAAGTACACTTTGGCTATTATGCTAATGCTTTTTTCCACTCCCCTTAAAGTAACCAGTCAACCCTAACCGTGTCTTTTGCACACATATTCCACCTGCAAAACGAACACGTATCACTTTAATGATTAATATACATCCGTCACTTGCAAATTCACACCCCCACAACAACACATCAGAAGCATCCATACACACTCGAGATTTCATTTCATAGCTAAAAGCTATTCCGAAAATTTGCAATTCTGATTTGTTTGCACCGTTTAGTTCAACATTCCTTTTTAGGGTATATCGATAAACAGACATTGGGTATTGATGAACGAACATTTGTTGAAAAGGTCAAGGAAAGACTCTCCTATTTGATTTTATTGATTATTATCATGAAAATTATTTTAATAACCATCAATTACCATATGAAATTATGTGACAAAGATCAATATTAGACCTTTTAAACCAATTTTTAAAAAATAAATTATGTTTGAGTGAAAATATTAACTGATTTCTAAAAAACAAGGTTAAAACACAGCCAAGTTTCCATGATATTTCGGAAAATAGTTATCGTATGAACTTCAAATTTACACACAGTATTACTCTGAACAGCTTACACGTGTATTTTATAAAAGAAATTCTTGAACTACATATATTAACGAAAAAACACAAACCCCCGCTTTTAATTTTTTTTAAATAATACTAGTGAAACTTCTCACAATATATCAACAGTCTCTTACAATTATGTCCCAATATCAATGTCTGAAAATGTTGATAAAAAAATATTAAAAATTTTCGAATTTCACAATTTGGTTCCCTACATAAAGGTTTTTAATTAGTAATTGAATTCATTACCCTGATCTACCCTATTCTTTTTGCCATGTAGATAAATAGATAATAATTTATTCAGGTATGAAATGTGTAAAAGACTATTTTCAGTTAGTAAAATAATGGTTTTTATACTTGTTGTAATGGATCTTAATTTTATAATGCAATTCGGTAAATTTGCTTTCTATAAATTAATAGCAAGTATTGTTAAAATATCGAATGATGAGTTGTATGATTTAATTAATTTCAAAGAATCAGTTCAAAAATCAGTGCAGAGAGAAAACACAGAACATGTTTACATGTTCACATGTTTTGTAAATTTCGAAATTGGTTGACAATTCAAACTAACTGTACATATAACTAACATAAAAACTCCTATACCATCCTTATCTTTCCTAAGTTTGTTTGAAGGAATTATTATGTCGAAATACTTTTTAGATAGCAACAAATTAGTTATGTAGAACAATAAATTGGGAATATCCGGGAAAGCTAGGGTAATATATGGGGAGGGGCGTATGGCTCTTCACCATATCTCTGGTGATACGTTATCATCCATCATATCAATTATCCTATTCTGGCTTTAATCCCCAAGGGGGTTCTGTGTCCAGCCTATTAATGCCAATTTGAATTCATATACTGTGTCTAAATGTCAGTCTGGGAATTACGGGAATTGTTTTCTTTCAACTAAACGCCTCCATTGCCATTAATAAAAATAATAATATTCAACATATTTGAAATAAGTTTGAATAAAATAATTACATCACGATTATTTTTTGGTCTTTACAGATTTGTTTTGTTTTAATTTTCATTCGAATTTTAACAAATATTCTATTATTATATATTAGAGTTGTATATTTGGAAAACTACTGGTTCAAATACCAAACTCTGTAATATCTTAAAGATCTGTAAAATCTATAAAAAAAAATATTATTATTTTTTTAAAATTTTGATTCCGACTTTTCTTCTGATATTCTTTTAAACGTAATTGGACATAATAGGGTTAAAATATTGAAGTGATTTAAGGTATTCAATGCACACAATTGTAACAATAAAATATTCTTTTTCTTCTGATATTACATAGCTATAAATTGAGTAAAATGAAGATATTCTAACAATATTATCATATCCAATTTGCATTTTATGGAAAGCAATTCAATAACGAAACAAATTGATAGTAGAGATTTCAATTGAAAAGCTTTTACGCTTAGATTTTATTACTACACAAAAACCAATTCCATTTAGCTTGATGAAACAACCCTGTTAATAAAAATTAAAGTGGTTTTCCATTCCTACTTTTAACTTTCCTATTTTCCCGAATTGAAACAACAAGTTTTTAGAAATGTTTTATTCGAAATACTAATGAAATAGTACACATACTGTTTTTAGGTAAGCACTTTCCAAAAATGTTTATGTTTATGTATTATTTGCCTTGTAGCTATGTTGATTTTATCAATTGTGTCATCGAAATGACGGACAATGTCCAAGTATAAATTTTACAAACTATTCTGTGGAAAAAGCTTATTGTTGTTTACAAAATCGGGATTGGGAAGTTTTGCCATAAATTCAATTTTTCTAAGAGATCGAATCGATGTTAAATTGCACACAAATTGTATTACTCTAGCCAGGGGATGTGAGCTATAACTTTTCATAACTTTTGATTGGGAATGGAAACTAGTGCTGGTCTTTGTAAAATCGCTTACACGCCATGGAAAAGGAGAAATTATATATGAAATTAAAACTGAACAATAGCTTGCTATTTTGTGGTATCACGAATTAAATTTAAAGGTTATTTTGTTATGTGTTGAAATTAATTATTATACTCACGATGAAGCTCTTTTAGTATTGGTTCCTGAAAAAGTTATCTATGCATTTTAAGTTAATTTCAGTTTCATAAAGAGATTTCAGTTAACTTACTATAAAATAGGCCATCGATTTCCATATTTGACTTGAAAGAACATCATTAACATAGTAGTTTCGCAAAAGAAAAACAACCAATTGAAATGCCATAATGTGATAAAACTTTTATGCATTTTTGTTGCTTATTATGACACTCAAATTTGTTCTGTCAAAGTCGTTATTATAACACAAGTGCTTTAAAGAATTCTTTTAAGCACAACCGTTTTTTTTATTATTAATGTGTGACCTCCGTGAAAAAAAACACCAAATTTATATGTTCATCAGTTTTGATGGGCGTGACAGACCTGTGATTTGCCAGTATTAATGTTTTTTTTTTTCAAATAAACCACCAATCGGAATTTTTTTAACTTCGCCTTGCGGCTATGAGTAAGAGAGAAAGGGATGAAAACTATTCGGCTATGAGTAAGAAAAGGTTGCAAAATATTTAAAATTTTAATTTAGAGTCGCTTAACCAACTTTTTAATAAAACGATAATTTTTTTGGTGTAAATTGATTTAAAAAATGCATAAAATTTTGTATAAAAAACTGTTGATAAGCATTATTAAACTCTCGGGCCTTCTTTGAGAAACTCGATACGCTCGTGGCTTCCTTGTATTTAATAGTTAGTTTTATAAATAACTATTATGTAATTTTTACCCATATAGGTGTTTAATTAACAATATCTTCAATTTAAGTTTCAAAGAAAATACATAAACAGTTCAGGAAACGCTGGAACGTGTCGGATATTATTTGAGTAATTGAACAAAACTTTTTACTCATCAAGAACTAAAAATTAGATTATTAAGTTTTTTAAATTTTGATGCAAGAAGAATTTCAAGATCAGTTTGTTGAAAGTTGCTTAAAAATTACATCAAATAATTTATTATTATCTAATAACGATATTGCGGTTATTCAATAAGACAATACGTATAGATTGGTTTGGGTTGGGGTTAATATACTTATGAACTAATTAGAAACAAAGATTTTCTTTAC
>JXOV01003644.1:94087-110696 GCA_001014945.1 Clogmia albipunctata
GAAACAAAGATTTTCTTTACCTTTCTTTAATGTACCAATTTTTTAATTTAATGAAGAAAATAGTAGTTTATACAACATCGATAAGATAAAATATAATTTAACACTTAAAGTCACGAGTGTAACAAGTGTTTTAAAGAAGGCTTATTGATTGGTCATTGCAACAGGAAAGCGCTTAGCTCCACAATGAGACTGTCAAAATCGGACGAAACCCGACTTGCTCTTTGAAAAGAGAGTATTCCGTCGAGTTTTTGGTGGTGTGTGTGAAAATGAAGTTTGGAGAAAGTTAGAAGACTGGAACGGGCTGGGTATATGATTCGAATGCCAGATCGTGCGCCGCGAAGAGTTTTTTAAGCGATGCCTTGTGGAACAATAAGACAGGACGAACGCGCCTCAGAAGAGGAGACGGCGTGGACCAGGATGCAAGAGAACTGGAAGTCCGCGACTGGAGAGGCGCGGCTGTGAATCGGAACGACTGGAGGCACATTGTTGCGGAGGCCAAAACCCGGACCCGGGTTGTAGCGCCAGAATGATGATGATTGATTAAATCATCCGTTAAAACAGTTAAACAATGCACAACAAAATTGAATTTAAATCAAATTTGATCACTTTGATTTTTGGGATGTGACACTGTAACAATGAAGAAAGAAATCTTTGACTGAACAAATTTGATTGCCATAATGTATTAAGATGTTAAAAAATATTATGCATTAATTTTATTTTTTCTTTCAAACTCGAATTTATATGTAATATGTAAAGAAATCGATATCCGCAACACTCTTAGTGTCTACTAAAATATTTAAATTAACTTTGAAAAATTTTTTATTATTAATAGAAAATTGAGACTTTCAAAACATTACGTCACGTACGAGATTATTGTTCAAGTACGAGTATGCTATAAATTTTTAAAATTGAGTCCATCCCAAAATCCAGTAATCAATAAACAAGTCTAAAATACCGAAAATAGACATGCCATGCTCAATAATGTGACAACGGTTCAATTATGTGATATTAATAAGCTTTCGTCCCCTACACAAAATCGAGGCGTTATGTTGGGAAATGGATTTTTTTTCCTCAGGTAATCCGATTTGTGGATTTCGATTGAGCCATTTATCTATGAAAATGGATTACTAACACTTACGTCTTGGCGATTGTACTAATTAACGGCATTTCTCTAAGAGAAGATAAAACCAATAGAGGATTAATGAACAAAATAACGAGCTTCAGTATTATAGATATTAATTAAATTAAGTTTTATAAATAATTTATAATTAAATAATTGATAAAAGATTTCCATATGAGTAACATTTTGAAAAAGTATACAAATTTTAATCTAAAGAAAAAAGTTTTAAAATTTTAAATTTTTGGAAAATAAATCAAACATTTAAAACAAAACAAACACTAATTTAATGGTTTTCTTTATCATACACCTAATTAATTTTCGTAAAAAGTTTTTAAATTTCAATATTAAAGTCGTTTTTAGGAAAAATTTAGGTAATTAAGTACGTTTTATACATTTATAATTGGCACAAAGGAAAATGAAATACATAAATAATAAACATTATTTTAAAATAAATTGCAACTGTGGTAAAAGCCACGTTTACAATGAATTAATAAAATATCATACTTTAAAACATAATTCAATGAGAAACCTTAAAACACATTGTTGAATTCATTTACATTTTAATATTATACTACAATATTTCATTTTTTAAAATAAAACAAATGAAATTTATAATACTTACATCAACCCCAAAATAACAGTCACAACCTCATACTTTTGTCGAGTATTACACAGAAATTGGTAAATTATTTACGATCAATAGAGACCAACTTCATGGTAAGCGAACAATCGTTAGTAATATTTGGAAATTATAGCACCAATAAAATATGCGACGAAATATAATAAATTTTATACGTATTTGCTTTTTCGCGCAGGCCTATTTAGCCTTAGTGTCTTGGTAAATATAGCAATTTGGACAGAAACGACTGAGTAACAAAAAATTTATTGATGAAAGGCCTTTGACCGAAGGAACAGACAACAGAAATGAGCAAATTTAATTAAGTATTTTACAGATTACGCTGGTGGTAATGTGAATAACCAGTGGGGGTGGTAACTCTAGACCAATTTACGAAATTCAACCACAAGATATTTGGATAATGAGCTGTGGACTGCGTTTTAACGTTCGAGGTACAACATTTTGTTTGAAATTCAAAATATTTTAATTTAATTAAATATTTGTTTAAATTTGTAAATCCATTGAGAACTATTCATTTTAACGAACACAACAATTTCCAAAATATTTGGTAATTTAAAAGTTTAACACGTGCTACAAAAACTAAGATTGGAATTCATTGTTATTAAACGTTATTTAGGCCCAAACCGAAAGTATTTTCATTCCTTTCATGATTCAAGCGTTGTTTGCATAAAATAAATTTAAAAACACATAACAGTACAGCAGATACCGGTCGAAGTGAAAAACACGTCATACTAAACGAAGGTCATTGTATCCGACTTTTGTAATGACTTTTATATGGGAAAAAACCAAATGCTAGTGTATTTTACAGTCATAATAAGCAGTCATACCGATTCTACAGTGCTTTACAGTAATTTAATATTACATTAAGAATTGAATACAAATTGTCATATTCATCAGTATTCTCATATTAGATGTTTGTCACCCTGTTAAAAGGTTTTATTTTTGGTAAAAGGATCCTTGAATAAACATACAAAAAATGCCAATTGTACTGTAGTTGGAACTACTCATATCATCAAAAATCGTTCACGAATAATATACAAATTTCAAAGGCATAATTTTAACGTATATTTATTTAAAATGATAAATAAAAATTGCACGAAATACTCGTATGTCTCTTAATTAGTTCATTATAACTTTGATTAAAAAAACATCCATTTCCCAATATATGTTAAACATCATGGATTTGATAATTATTATGATTATTTAGTTATTATTGTTTGTAATTTTACAATTATTACAATATTTTTCAGTTCAATTATATACCAAATGGGAAAAAATTTAAAATGTAGTAGTATTTATGATAGTTCCCACAATTTAAAATTATCAACATTTACATGTACTTTCGGCCCTACTTTGAAAACATAATTATTTTAAATTAATAATTTCATTGAAAAGAATATCGTCTTCATGCCAGCTTTCAACAACAACAAAAAAGAAATCAAAATCAAAAGGTTTACTCTCCATTAAAAAGCTTTTCAAGTTTGTTTTTCCGGAGCAATTCCAAAAGAAAAATCTGGTGGATTTGATAATTACTTCACAGTAATTTATTCTAGTGATTTCAATTTAAACACTCAATTTTTTTTAATGAAAAATGCAGTTTAATTTCACGAATTTCAAAAGTTATAGATGACTTTCTTTATAACATTACTCGATAAATTCCACATTTCCTCTCAGTACTACTTCTCGCCTTATACTCATACTATATATGGAGTGATTTATAACAGCAATGAAAATTAAGGAGGAAGCGAAGTAAAACATGCAACTAATCATTCGATGATTTTGCTAACAAATCTTGTCTATCCAATATGTACATATGTATATCCTTTTTGAATTATCGACGCCCAATTCGAGATTTATGTATCAAATTAAAAATATTGGTACTGAAATTTTACACATTGTTGATAGTGAACGATTTGGGGATTATGTATTAATCATTAAGAACAGTAGAAAGATAGAACAGATTTTACACATATTATATGTCAAAGATAAACTAGGACTTGGCAAATTTATTTAGAATATTAGTACATATATCTAAATAATGTTGGTAAAAAGACCCGAGAGAAAATCAATTCGGGACAAAAAGGTCAAATTTTTTTAAATGATATTTGCATATTTGAAACAAAAACATATTAAATAGATATAACAAAATGAATAAAATTTCAATCGTTCGCAAATTGTAGCGCAATTTCTGTATATCTTCTTATAAATTTCATTCTCAAGAAAACGCCTGCAAGACTCTATCCACCGTAAGTCGACATTACGGCGAATTTATTGAAATGTCTAGTTTTGACAAAAAAAACTCCCTAGTTTTTCAGATTGAGTTATCATAAACCAGTAAAATTAATACCCCCAGATAGACCCTAATTTGTATATAAGTAAGTATCGCCGCCAGTTCGATGCGAAAAGTCTGCTGTAATGCATTTACAAGAAAGTTGCACGTGTCATCAAAATCGCTCAAATATGTGGTAAAAGAAGATGAAGACGAAATTGGTTAGTCAATTCTCGGTTATAAACTCATTATTTTAGGGTGAAATGGTCCAGAACAATGGATATCCATTCGATTACCATCGAGTGGCGACGGAAGATGGGTATCTGCTGACTGTACATCGGATTCCCAGTGGGCAATCCTCCAAGAACCAAAATCGACCGATTGCATTTTTGCAGCATGGACTTTTAAGTTCCTCTGCGGATTGGATTGTGTCTGGACCTGGCAGAGCTCTGGCGTATCTTCTGGCAGATGCTGGGTTCGATGTGTGGATGGGAAATGCCAGAGGAAACACCCATTCAAGGAATCACTTAACAAAGAGTCCAATGAAACCGGAATTTTGGGATTTTAGTTGGCATGAAATTGGAATTTATGATTTGCCGGCTATGATCAATTATGTAATTGCCTGGACTAGACAGCCCCAAATTCATTACATCGGATATTCACAAGGAACAACCGCATTTCTCGTAATGACTTCATTGAGAACTGAATTCAATGACAAAATAAAATGTGCTCAAATGATGGCACCAGTCGCTTTCATGTCCAATTTATCCAGTCCCCTGATCCGCGCTGTGGCTCCGTTTGTCAACCAGCTGGAATGGGTACTTGACAAATTAAATGTCCACGAATATTTGCCCAACGCCAATGCAAAAGGCAAACAAAACAAAAGTACTTTGCTCAATAATTCCGTTTTCCAAGACATAGTCGCCAATGCCTTATTCATGACTGGAGGTTTCAATTCCGCCCAGCTGGACAAGAGGATTATCCCACAAATTCTGCAAAATACTCCAGCTGGGGCATCTGCCAAACAAGTAATTCATTACGGCCAGGGATTTAACTCCGGAAAGTTCCGACAATTTGATTATGGTTTTGTAAAAAATTTGGACAAATACGGATCGACTTCGCCACCGGATTATCCCATCAAGGACAATATTAAATGCCCTATCGTCCTCCATTACAGTGAAAATGATTGGCTGTCAGCTGTGCAAGATGTTGAAAAATTGGCAAATGAACTCACTTCCTTGAAGGGCATTCTCAAAGTTCCTGATAACAAATTCAATCATTATGATTACGTTTGGGGCAGACATGCCAATTCACTACTATATGATAAAGTTATTCAATTAATGGAGGGATATTAAATGCCATAACCTTGAGTCCTTGAAAATTATTTGATAACCAAAAATGTACATACATGCTTAGACTTTAAAGAGAGAATAAAAGTTTATTCAAAATTAATTTAATTAAAAGTTAGGAGCGATTCATTAATTATTTAGTATACATGTCTGAATAGAATAGATATTATATTTGTGATACAAGTACATAATCTCTTTTTCAACTCGTTTCCTCGTAAAAAACACCGAGTTAGACATAATTTTATGCCTTTTTGGTCGCATAAATTGATATTATGACACTAAAATTTTTTCTGTCAAAGACATTATAGCACAAGTGCTTTAAAGAATTTTTTAACGCACTTTTTATTATTATTATTAAAGTGTGACCTCCGAGAAAGAAATCCAACAAATTTATATGGACATCAGTTTCGTTGTGTATGGTGTAACTGTATTTGTGGATGATTTCACAACAAACCGGATTTTTTAAATTTAACGTTTTAATGATCTTCCAGGGAGGTAAATTTTTATCTCACACAGTTTCTTAGTGGTCACGGAAATTTTGGATGCTAACTAAAGAGATTACCGAGACGGAATAGCAGACCAGAAACAATTGTAAGCTTCATGATGTCCAACCCACAGAATTGGATCAGAGTGGACAATTTCGTGCGGGCTATATTAATAGCGATCAACAAGACTGTTGTAAAGGGTGCATAGGTGTAGAAATACCCTTTCCCTGTAGTTCCGCTTATGATCCCGTCATGCACGAAACAGAAACTTTTTTGGTTTACTTGGTAAAAGCCCAAGTCGCCCTCGTCATTAGGGTATATGTTTGCATAGTCCACCATAATTCTCCTGGTAAAATAAAAAAAAAAATGGAAGATCAACGTGATATTTCCTATGTACGAGTAAGAGAAACAATATAGCTTTCTCTTTCTTCCCATGGAATTACAAAAGGGAAGAAAAACAACAAATTTTAAATTTGATTTTAAGTTCTTTTTGAAATTTTGAGTTAATTTATTTTAAAATGCATACAATTTTGTATAAAACTCGATCGATAAATTTACTAAACCTTTTTTCATTGCAATTGGGATGTTGTTCCATTGCAATTTGATATTTTAGTGGTCCGTGCGGCTCCAATTACATTAAGGACACTCAAACTTCCCAAACCTCAACTTTTGATTTATAAACCATCAATCGAATTGCAGGATTTTTACATGTATAAAGACTAAACGGTTCTTACCATTGTTCTTTGTATCCATTTCTACCATCAGATTATTAAAAGATTGTTTCTGTTTTATTGGCACAGAAATGCACATTAAAATAAATGAAAATCTGTCGGTGTCGGGAGAACACAATTACAATAGACAGCTGTAATTGTATATCTACAAATCCGATCTCTGTACTATTTATTGATTCAAAAATCAAACCCTCATTAAATGGTGCCAGGGTTTCGGTAAAATTTTAAAAATGATTTTCAAATAAAATTAATATTATAATACAATGTTTTTCAAACAATATAGGAATATTTAGAAGGAAGTAATTGAAATTCCACAAAATAACAATTACGTTTCTGGGGATCGTAACACTACACATCTATATTAAGGACTAAAACTTTCCCCTAGATCGCCCTGACCCTATTGCCTATTTTTGTTGTAATATTATATTAACATAAACAGTTAGGTACTGTTTGTTCTCTCTACAACATCTTATATTTTTAAATAATAAAAATTGTGAATACTTTTGTAGGTATGTTAAAACTTTCTTATTCTCCTACAACTAGGTCAAGAAACATTGTTAAGAATACGTCCTTCTAATCTTTAAGGTTATCTTACCATCATTTCTTATTTTAGATAGCAAGAGAAACTAATTAAGTTGGTGTTTTCATTACACAATTGTTGTGTTGTTGGATTCCTACAGTAATATTATTTTTAAATGTTATTTTGAAACAGAATATTGTTTTACTGCTTTATTAGACATGTTCCACTTTCTTAGGAATAGCCCATAGGAGAACCACTTAATATATGTAAAGTTTGCGAAAATATATTTCAAAGTATTTAAATACTTTAATTTTTAATTTAGGATTTCATTACACCAATATATACCATAAGACACTACGGTAAAAGCATTCTGGACCTTTTATGGTTCATTAAATATGGCCAACAACAAGGCAATATCGACTTCGGTATCCAAATGGCAAATCCCAAACAAAATTTTAATGACTCGGTGTTAATGACTGGCAATTTTCTGTTTATTAGGGACTGAATAATCAGTCCGTCATCAGTTATTCCATTAATAATTTACGATGGATCAGAAATTTAAATGTGGGTATTGGGACAAGTTTTGGGGCCATCAAACAATTTGGCACATCAAATGGATCCGGTTTTGTACATTTGGACCTAATTGAAGTAGAATGTTTCTTCACTAATTATATAGCAATATTTAATTAGATTAAGCATAATTGTAATCTATACCATAATTTCAATGTAATTTAATTATCAAATTAAGGCACACCACCCTCATTAAGCTCTAAACTTTCTCACAAATTACTTGACGACTATAATTTAAAGCCTGAAAGCTCTTATCTGTGACTGATAGGGAATTTAATTTCGTTACTTTATTCAACATTTACAACAATTTCAAATTTTAATTTGTAATAAAACAATATAAAAATTTTTAGTAATCCCATATAAAAAATGTGCCACTTTGTTATAGGTATGTAAAAATTAAAGTCGTATTCTACGAACAAAATTGTATCATTTGTGCTGAACACTGGACAATGGTCACTGAAATTTTAATTACATTTTTACACGACACAAATACTGCCACTCAGATCGATTAGTAAATTTCGATACAAGTGGTGAAATAAAGGTTATTACTACACGAATTTATCATAGGTAAATGAGTGCTGTAATAACCGATTTCACATGTGTATCGTATAATAATTCCAAGGAAAGGCTATCTCTGCAGGGAGAAAGCACACTTACAACATTTGTATATGGTCTAGATAGCTTACAACTCAAACTAACTGTACATATAACTTGAGATAACAGGTGTTTACCTGTCCTTTTACCTTGATTCTAGCCCTGTCAACCACAGCCCTTGTAATTGGGTACACACTATAAAACCAAACGCACTGTTTACCCTTAAGGCTGTTTATTCATGAGATGTTGCTTGTGCGACGTACAAATCCAGACTATTGCTTATGACTAAGTGAATTGTGTTGGTATTTTGCTGTTAGTGTATTTATGTATATACTTATGCTGAGGTCTTAATGCTATTGGTGTGGGTCTACCACCAGAAACTAACAACAAATCCCACCTCTAAATCGTCCAGACCTATACTGTTGAATGGCGTGCCTAATAGTTTTATCATATCCTATCATAATCCTCAGAAACGTTTAAAGGAATCATTACATTGCAATATTTTATAGATCGCAAGAAGTTAATTAGGGCGATATATGACGAGAGGCGTATAGTTGCCCACCATACCCCCAGTGTATAACGTTTCACTGGGGGTATGGTGGGTGTATTGTTACAATGCTCTTATTCATATATTTCTTTATAAATAAGGGCTTTATACCCCGAGCGGGTTCTGCGCCAAATCTTATTCTATAATTATTATGTAAGATAGATCCAAACACCCAGACTTTTTAATAAAACATTTTAAATTGATCCTATTTTTAAATCTGTCTGAACATAAATTGATAAAATATGTACTCTGTATTCAAGAGGTACACTTTGAAGTTCATAAATTCTGAATATAAATATTTATCTTTTATCCATTAATAAAAATGGGCAGAAAATTAATTTGCGTTAACAATTACCACCATTCATCTTTCCATTCCACCCTATTCAACACATTTCGCTCTCTTTGTCGATGGAGCAGCATAATATCAGGTTTGACGAGCTTGAAGTATTGCTATTAATTTTGTGTGAAATTTCAGCACTTTGCAAATTAATTACAAGAGACAATTGAGAACCCTCTGAGTTTGCAAGTTATCAAAAGAAGAGCATAGGCCGCATATCAAATTGAATATAAAGCACAATTTACATGAGAAATTTCAGCCATAATGGCCTCATTATCATAATAATGAATTGTTAATAACCAATTTTTATGTTAGCTTCATGGTCATGTATATAAATTGGAAGATGACAAAAATGATCGACTTGGCCCATCATTATAATTTTGGCTTGACATTAAAATCATGTTGATTTATTGGAAATTGATATCCAATTAGTTTTACAGTTCTTGTGAAATTCGATATTCTGTTTTGTTTCTCCCCGACTTACATAAGTTTGTGAAATAAGAATTATTTCTTAGAATTCTCTCTGGTCCACGTTTCTATTAGTTATTTTATTAATCCAACTGCGAAATTAAAATACAGAAGACAACATTAAAAGAAAATAATTAAGTGTTTATTTATTTTGTGAAATAAAAGCAAATAAAAACGAAAATAATTTTATTACAAAATATTTTTATGGAAATTCGATATCTAAACAAATATTTTTAAAAATTTTTCTTTGTTATTATGATTGTTATTCGTGGCTGACTATCATATATATTATGTGACCTAATAACCAATATTTAAAAAAACGATTTGTCTGTTAATTTGTGTAAAAATACATAAATTTTGTAAAAGAAACACTCTATACTATAGGCATAAACTCGCAAAAAAGCATATAATAAAAATTATTATAGTAATATCCAGTATGAAAAATAAGAACGGTAAAATCCGTTTGCCCTATTTTCTTCCCTTTCTACTTTTTAAATGTTTTTGTGACTGTTTCTTCTATGATAAATCGACACGTGAATGTGAACATGACATTTCGGCAATTCAAAGTTAATTGCAATTTAAATTGATATTTTGTCGTCAAAATAATGTACACACAGGATGGATGCTAAACATGTATTCTTAATCATATAATGGCAGTTATCTGATTTTCTAGTGAACCTTCCTACAATTAGAATTTTTACCAAATTTTTAATTTAAAACACTATTGATCTGTGAAGAAGTATTTGTGTCATGTAAAAATACGAGTATAACAAAAATCGTATTCCACTTCGGCATCTATTTTCTGTCTGTATTCGACTGCCATTTTTCTTCAACTGACTTCTGACGGTTATGATAACATAATTCTTCATTTTTTGTTTCTTCATCGCGCTAAACTGCTAAATTTGTATAAAATTAGTCTTTTCCTAGTCGCAAATAAATTAACATCAATTGTCCCGGCCTCATTTAATGTTACCATTTTACATCAATTTAGGATTGTAAAGAATTTTTTAAAAAATTCTATTTTATTATTCTAAATTATTAACTTAAAGTTTTGTAAGAATATTTAAAGCTAATAAACGTATGATAATTTGTTTGATAATTATTATTTTATGATTAATTTTTATAATTGTTTCGCCGCCAAATGAAAGAAATAAGTTGTATCAACTTTAAGATCACATTGATTGAATAAAATAAAATAGTATCTTATCTATATCTCAAATTTAGTGAAGATAAGATAGATCATGCTTATAACGTTTTTTGTTTTGAATCTGAAAAGGATATGATTGATTACTAATTAACTTAAACAACTTACGTTCTAAAATCATTAAAATAGAATTTTTGCTGAAAAAACCGAACATTTTAGAAATTTGCCTTTTTGAGTTTATTACCTATAATAAGTTTAGACTCTTGTTTTATGATTATCAATACAATGTCCTTAAACAAATGAGATGGAGTTACGAAGAAATAGATTAAATGCAAGGATCTTCTTTAAAAAATATGGTATTTTATTCTTATAAATAAAAATGATATTTATGTTAATGTTTCTTTCCATCGTAATGGTCTTCATTTATAAATGTATTAAATAAAAAAAGAATAAAATCCATAACAAAATTATTACAGCGCATTTGTCCGTCTTTTCACTTTAGTGAAGTCAAATGTTTCTCGCATTTCCGCTTTACCGGAAATATAAATTCAAACCTTTTCGGCATTCGCCCTTATTGAACAAAATCAGCATTATGCTGATCTCGATCATGACACATCACACTTTGACATTTGGATTAAGGAAGTTTATACCATGCTGTCCTAAACCACGAATTTCATTTTTCTCAGTTTCACGCAACATGAAAATTATCTCAAATTTCCATGAGAAACTAAATTGGAAATAATAATAATATCGTCACTTCAATTTATTTTGTGTTTTTGGGCTTTTTTAGCCATCTAAGTGTTATTATAAGTTGTAAAAAAGTGAAAATGTAGCGTGAATAACAAAAAGTGGACTACTCGGCTCTAATCTTAGGCAAAATCCCTCGAAATTGAGACTTTTCTGTGAGTGAAATGGATTTCCCGAAATTGTTGAATTGTGATTGATTTACGTGCTGAAAAGGAAACTAACAACTTGGATATCAATCTTATGATAGTGATTACTCTATTAAAATCTAAAATCCTCTCTTATCGATGTTAATTTGTGAATAATTGAGATTTATTTAATTTTACTTTTGTTGTTGTTGTCTTCAACTTTGAAATACCTTCTTTCTCCCTCTATCAGTCCGGTCCGAAATGATGTTTTATTTTGAAAATGCATAAATCCAGATTATGGCTTATCTGACCCGATAAAATGAAGAAACCGTATTGGCAACAAACAGGAAATACTCGAAATGGTGGCCAAATGTGTTAATTTCAATTCAATGTCAACAATTTTTTTTATGAAAATTTAAAAAATAAATAAATAAAAATTTCTCGAGAAATAGCAGATAAGATTAATAATATTCAGCCTTTATAGCTCCTCGTCATAAACATCTGATAAGCTTACCGGAAGAACATTTTTTTCTGCTGAAGATTTAATATCTTCAAATAAATATTCTGCAACGCAGTGTGTAAAATGGTTCATTCTCGAACAAGGTTGTTAAGAAAAGTTTTATTGACCCCGTTTTTCATATATATTTTTAATTCTTAATTTAAAATTTAAAACATTTTTTGTTTGTTATAATTTTAAAATGTCTTTTACATACAAGGTTGTAAAAATATGAACTTAATATAAATTTACATATAAAATTACATATTTTTCAAAACATTACTTTTAAATATATCCTGTAAAGAGTAAATAAGAAGCTACTCAATTAAAAATATACAATTTATAAATATATTGTTTGTATTTTTTTAAAATAACATTAAGGTTCGCTTTTGTGAAAAAGGGAAGCATAATTTTATGAAGAAATAAAACAAATTTTATTGATTGTACTAGTTTTAAAATTGCATTAAGATTTATATAAAATACGGTCCAAAAACACTATCAAACCTTCTTGATGGTGGATATTTCAAATGCTCGATACACTCTGGACTCGACCTTGTTATATAAATAAAACGCTATTATAATTTGTTAATTATAATTGGTTTGTCATTCAGAATGTGATTTGTTAATTACTTATTTCTTATTAAAGAAACAAGTTTAATTTTATTACTTAAAATCTTAACATTTTAAAGTTAAGCGTCATTTTAATATTTGTATAAAAATTTGAGATGAAAAGGTTAACAGCTGCCAGAACCTAACATTTTATTTTATAAGATTTTATTACGAAATTTATATTAATAAAATATGTGTGAGTCACATTTCGCAGAATGTTGAGTAGAGTAGCATTGGTTCTCAGCTGATTGAGGTCATAACCAAGAGGTATGCTTTAATAAAAAGTGGTCCACCAATTTCATGCCAATAAAACCAGGGAAAGAGACTCCCAAAAAGCCGGAGTAGTAGAGTTCATTACGAAATAATGATATATCAATTACGTATTACTGTATTTTACATAACCGGTGCTGTGGTGCTCTTTTTCGGGCTCTGTTTTTCTTTAGATTGGACGACGCCGCGCGCTGAATTGTGGGTAAATAAAAAAAAATGGATGGTGGAAGTGCAGTTGTGGATTTGTGATCTCTTGGTGGATTGGGATCTCGCGCTTGCTCTCTCTCTATTGTGCAGACACAAACAAAAACGGTTGTTGGATAACGACCGCGAAATAACACAGAAACAGCTACCGACGATCTTATAGACGTTGAAAGGTTGTAACGTGCTATTATTGCGACCAATTTGTTCCATGTCTGATAGTTGAGTTTGTCTAGATAAGATACCGATAGAACGGAAGCGGATATCGAGTTTGGGGTTTTTGCTTTCGATCAATCATAAACTTTAGAGTGGTTTGGATTATTATATTAAATTTATTGAATAAGTATATCCCTTTTAAATTTTACAGAAGAGTAAAGTGGTGCAATTTAAATTATATTTCAGAAAAATGAATGAGATTCTTCTACAAAGAAGTTTTTCTATTGAAAATATAGATACATATTCTAATATAATAACATTTATTTGAATACGAATAAATAACTTGTATAATTGGATATAAAATTAATTACTAAATACTCTTTACTTTTAAATACTAGTTGCATAAAAATCAATAATTCAGTTTCAACTTTAGTGAGTAAAATTGTAAAATTTTACACACTTTTCGGCTTCCATNTATAATAACATTTATTTGAATACGAATAAATAACTTGTATAATTGGATATAAAATTAATTACTAAATACTCTTTACTTTTAAATACTAGTTGCATAAAAATCAATAATTCAGTTTCAACTTTAGTGAGTAAAATTGTAAAATTTTACACACTTTTCGGCTTCCATTCACCTCTCTTTTCTTCTCTGGCATTTTTGTGGTTTAGTAAAGAAAGATATAGGCTCGTTCGTGTGCGTGTCTCTAGATCGGGCAAGTAAGCAGCAGCAGCCGCGGAGAGAGTAGTCGGGGGAAATTAGTAGACAGATGCCAATAATGTCGATGTATGTTTGGTATCTGATTCATAGACGAAACAATTTAATTGCCTCGTGTTTGAATGGTGGTGTGTTTGGAAGAGCGCGCGCGGCGTCCCAGTTCGACAGTTGGATTAGCAGAAAGCGGTCGCCGAGTATCACACCGGGCCCTGGTTTCAGTTTTGCACACTGACGTGACGAATTTGCGAATCAGCTGGAATGGAATCAAGTGGTGCTTGTTTGGAGGAACAGAGTGACTACCATTTTAATAATTGTTTGTAGTGGAAAGCAAAGGTGAAGGTTCAATTAAAGCCATATTTGCAATAAATTGATGCTAATTGAGTGTTAATTGAGTTGAGGCTAGTTAAGGAGAAAGAAGAGAGCTAATAATATACAATTTTTTCGCTGGAGTTTCTAATTCTCCAAAAATTACAAAAGTGTTCAGTTTCATATCCAATGCTGGTGTGTATTATATATAGTATGCAAATTGGATTGATCGAACGACAGCGAAAAGGCCATTCCAGTGTGCGATGCGTACGTTTTCCACATAAATAAATATAAAAAATAAATATATAGTGTCATGACAAGTCATAAAAATGTCGCAGCAAGAAAAGTGAAACTGCAACCAAAGTGAAATCGAAAGGATTGGCAACTCGAGTGAGTGAATGAATGAATATTACACATTTTAATTCTGGTCATGCCTCGGCAAAGAATTCCCCGGCTAGTGGAGCATTTGGGGGGAACATTAGAGCGCTGTTCAGATTTAGGACTTGAACGAGGAATGCTAATGGAGGATTCGAAAAGGATTAGCATTCCAGAAAGAGTTTCAAAGCAGATTAGAGCAATGACTAGAAAAGAGGATTCACAAAATAGATTTTCGACCGGTTTGTCAGAGTATATCTCTTGGCTCATCAGATAAGCCACAGTCTCAGGATAAGTTTATTAATAGACAGACTGATTGCCTCAGCTGGTCAACATATATATTAATCAAAATACTAATGCGTTACAATAGGGTGTTACTTAGAAGTTTATCTTCCAAAACATAAGAGAATCTCTTTTGAATTTAATTTTAGAACTCGAATTAGTCATATCCCCTTCTTGCTTCTCAGAAATAGAATGCAATTTGCTGCATAATTTATATACCAGAAATGAATGAAAACCATTTCCGTAAAATATAAAGTAACAGAGGGTCTAATTAACAGCGTTCATTGGCTTTTAATTGCCCTTCACTTTTAATTAAAATTTGTAAAATCTAAAGATAAGTTTGATGAGTTTATGCAAAATGGATTAATTATAAAAGTTATTGTTAAATTACTGTTTTATAATTTCCTTGAAAATTTGTTTTCAAAATCATATGTTTTCTTAATTTATTATTTTTAATATATTAAAAAAGAGAATAAATCACTGATATTTTTTTGTAAAAAAACGTTATGAATATTTAAAATGTAAATCTCTCAATAACAAACTACGTAGAAAGTGTTTTTTTTCTATCTTTCAAATGCAAATGTCGTATATTTTATAATCTTTGAGAGCAGTTATACAAGTAATAATCAACAGAACTTGTTGTTTGTTTACCCTATACAATTAACAATTTATAAATAAATTCCATTTAATTTTTTTGTCTGTGGCGTATTATTGTATTTAACTGGATATTAATTTGTTCGTGTAATTGGTTGAATTAAGAGACCCAATTATAATTTGAGGTCAATGAATCGAATTAAAATTCATTTAAATCAGCAGAGATTCGGTTTCACTGGCCTTTTCGTTTTCCACTTCCACCTGAACCGCCTGTTATCTATAACTTGAGTTCAGTGTAATTTTCGGGCCAGATACCGTATTGAAATAGCCGGCAAATCACACATAAATTAAGTGTCTGATTTAAATATCTGATTTACAATCTGTTGTGGTGTTTTCTAAAGCCATCATCAGTAGTAACAAATTGCATCAAAATGAGAAACAGCGTCGATTTGGTGAAATTGGCTATTGAACTGTTGTTGTGGCTGTTGGTCTAATCCTCAACGGATTATCCATTCCTCCATCGTCGTCATCATGAGCAGATTGTTGTCCAGCACAACAACAAAAAAGTATCCACGGAGAAAGACACCAAAGAAAAATATTGAATAATTCATAGACAATTACTTTGTACACTTTTGCTGACGTTGAATACATCACAATGTTGATTGTTTGCGCGTAAATAGAAAGTAAAATTACGGAATATTGTTTTTGGCAAGACGACACACACACAGTCTTGTAGGTAGACTTAAAGCAGGTAAATGTCCTCAGCTGATCATGCCATTTCAGAAGAGAGCCAGATTGGAGTTAATTGCGGCTAATGTATCTAGAGCAGAGTGTAACCGGCTCTCCAACTCTGCGCTTGTTCGGTATTATCGGTTGCATTTCTCAAGAGTCATTTGTGGCTCATTAACCGTTGTGTAGGAACATGGCACCCGGGTAACTTTTTGGGCTTTATT